>JAURVB010013530.1:0-213838 GCA_033002965.1 Piper betle | reverse complement strand
TAAGGATGTCACTACTTATTCGTCAAGTCCGGTATATACTGTTATATCTGATGCTCACCTACATATATAATAGAAAATCGTCAACAACAGTTGTCAGCGTGTCACTGGTCCACAAAATAGCTAATATCAAACTGTTAATGAGAGCTAACTCTCATGAAAAGAAAATATGCATATACTTCGTTAGAACTCACATAAGAGTAATTACTGAGGAGCTATTGAGCTATAGTCTGGATGGCATCCCGAATTGAATGGTCTGATGTCTCTCTCAGCATTTTCTCATTTTCTTCTGGTCCCTCGAGACTACCAATATATCATAAACCATTTCTGATCCTCCATATTTCTCTTAGCCTTGAGCACGAAGGCCGAGTAATCTCAGGCATCGCCTTTAGTACCATTTGAACCGCATGTCCAAACGTGCGCTGTACTAAACATTACCCTTAAACCTCACGTTTCTCTGGGTGTTAAGAACTCAAAACACGGGTTGTCAGGATCCTTCGGGAATGAAACAACCCTCTCACTAATTTAGAGCCCACTATGATTGACATGTGCACCCGCTTATGGTACGTGCAAGTTGGTTTCACCATCTCTCGTCTTACTGAAAATTTGATAAAAAATCTTATATAGGCATAGGAAGAGATTTAATAATTTAGGCCCGAAGGCAATTTGTGGTAGATCTTATTTTTGAAATCAGATTTGAGTGATCTCGTCTTCGAGGATTATTAATTCTGAAAATTGGTTCACTAAAATAACCAATGTTAAGTAGGGTCCGATAAATCACCACTTAACATGTCCTACACATACAATCGAAAGCGACAATAGAATAGATCGACAATAAGAAATATGAGTCTTAAACGGACCTGGTATAAGTTCCTAATGGGGTATCGCGCATATGCGGTGAGCTCATACACCGAATCTACACAAATAAGACTAAATCTAATGCCCATGTACTATTATATAATGTATGAATAACATAATGGATGAATTAAACAACATTAGGACAAACATGCATATCCTGATTTATCCAACAAATCCTAACAATTATATCATATAAATCTATGTTTCTAGGTGATCATGTCATCAACATCATAAATTTATTACTATATAATTTAAATCATATCAATTAGCTAAATAAAGATTATATTTTTTGATAATCTAACTAATACTCAATCATAACAATTTAATCATTAGAACTAGACGTGTAATTCACAAGTGTAATTTAATCATTAAAACAAAGCAGATCCTTGAAATTGTGTAGCCTTTCTCGTATTTGTTCTAGTGAGTAGCATTTGTGATATACATGTTATAATTTGTATGCATCTCTTTGGTGCTGTTTTAGGTGTGACTACCATTCCTGGTGGGTGCTCAAAAAAGGCAGGACATGTTGATGGTTCAGGACAGAATGCTACTTTCTCTGATGACTTTAAATGACTTCTATCCCCAAAAAATATGCAATGCTGATTTCTGATCGTGGTACAAGAGGAATTTGACAACTGAACCTAAAAGCAGACACTACACCTTAGCTTGGTAACAACTTTATTTGCTCTTATTTTTCTTGACAATTACCGGAAATAATTTTTGTCATTACTGTTCATTGTCTTTTTGTTCCTTCGAATTTAAAATACAATCAATATGCATCAAAACATCTGGGAATTCCCTGAAGTGGCTCATCTTCTGCATTTGCTTATTGGAATAGTTTCTTTATATTACTTCATTTAGCAGATGACATGAGTGGATCCCATGCAGTGTAAAGGAATAATTTGAGTGACTTGCATTTATGTTCTTTTCTTTTCTTCAGAATTAGTACTGACGTGGACGTTTATAATTGGAACCTTTTGCTTACTTGTTGGTATGGCTGCTGGATTTGCAGTTCGTCCATACTTCATCTCTGGTGTAAGTAACTTGCTCGAGTGCTAATTATTTGATATAAGTTTGAATGGGCATTTGCCCGTATTCCCGGAGATTATGGACTCAGCAAGACATGGAATCACTGCCGAACTTAAATGGAGAAACAACTACAGATCTTCGTCTGCGGCAATCAGAAACACAGTTGCTAGCACAGCTCAGTACATTTTCATAATCAGATTATTGGAATCGACTCCATCGTATGGTATGAATAAAGTGAGTAGAACGAAAGGGCGTTACGGGGCATTGCGAGATCCATGAATTCGAGGTGAATAATGAGAATAAATTGTAAGGATGAATTCGAGGTGAATAATGAGAATAAATTGTAATGGGGGAAAACTAGGAAGTGTGGCTATATAAGGGGGAGAGACTGATTGTAAAGGACATGACTTTTGATGAATTAAATCTTTGTTTTCTTCTTATCTTTGTTCTTTGTTCTTCTTCCTATTTTCTAGGGAGATCTTCCTGGGAGCAGGGTTTAACCACTGTCCCATCCTCCATCATCTCAACCATTTCTCCAACTCCCTTCAGATTCCAGGCCAATCGTCTCCTCCATGGCACCAGCCAAGCAGGGGAACAAGCAAGGAACATAAGGAGAAAGAGGTCATCGTCGACCTTGGTGAGGAAAATCCTACCAATTTGGCATCAGAGCAAGGCGAGGGAGGTACGAATCCATCACCAAACTCGATTGAATTATCTCACATTAAACAGATTCAGGATTACTTGATTACTGCTGTTGCTGAAATTTCTACAAAACTCGACATGTTAATGCAATCGAGAGTTGAGGTTAGGGGGAATCTGGATAATCGTGAGGGAATTGGGACATCTCATATGAGAGTTCCTGTTGGGTTGGATATTGATGATCAATGGCAGGATAGTCGAAGAAACACCCAAAGGGACGAGCAGGTGAGGATGTCGGGAGGAAGGATTCCGCAAACGTACCGGGATGACGATGGGAAGCCGGTTGTTTTTGAGTGCGTCCGGGAAGCCGAGAGGCGGATCGCCGGACATAAGAATATGGAGTATCATCCGATGGGTGGGAGTCTAGCAATGGTAGAGGAAACATTGAAGCTGGCATATGGGGATAACTCTCACCTAATTAAGGATAAAAGAATTGCAGCGGTGCAAGCACTTTCTGGAACTGGTGCATGCCGACTCTTTGCTGATTTTCAGAAGCGCTTCATTCCTGATTCTCAGATCTACATACCAGTGCCAACTTGGGCCAACCATCATAATATTTGGAGAGATGCTCAGGTGCCCCAAAGAACTTTCCATTACTATCATCCGGAGACAAGGGGGCTAGATTTTGCTTCAATGATGGATGATATCAAGAATGCACCAAATGGTTCCTTCTTCTTGCTTCATGCATGTGCACACAATCCTACTGGAGTAGATCCAACAGAAGAACAGTGGAGAGAGATGTCATACCAGTTCAAGGTGAAGAATCATTTTGCCTTCTTTGACATGGCATACCAAGGTTTTGCAAGTGGTGATCCGGAGAGAGATGCAAAAGCCATTCGTATCTTTCTTGAAGATGGCCATTTAATTGGATGCACTCAATCATATGCCACAAATATGGGCCTTTATGGTCAAAGAGTAGGTTGCCTCAGTGTTCTCTGTGAAGATGACAAGCAAGCTGTAGCTGTGAAGATTCAGTTGCAGCAATTAGCTAGGCCTATGTATAGCAATCCACCAATTCATGGTGCTCTTATTGTCTCTACAATACTTGGCGATCCTGAACTGAAGAGTTTGTGGCTCAAGGAGGTGAAGGCCATGGCTGACCGGATAATTGGAATGCGGTCTGCTTTTAGAGAAAACCTTGAGAAACTAGGGTCTCCTCTATCTTGGGAGCAAACATTGCCCTCTGTTCTTGTTATTGCTGTTATTTCTGCATCTTTAACTTCTAAGGCCAGGCTTGGTACTTGTGGCATTCAGCAGATTGGGGGCCACTTGGGATCAAACAGGTGCACGTCTATTGCTGCTGGGATTAATGCATTGGCTTTGAAGCATGGCATTTCGTCGCGCCTTGGCCAGCTGTTATTCCTGTACCAATTTCTTACCTTATACTACTCCAATGGCGGATACTTCCTTGTAATTCGTAATCTGTACAACCTTGGGGACAAGGTTCTTGTAAAGGGGAGGGTAATTGGTATGAATAAAGTGAGTAGAACGAAAGGGCGTTACGGGGCATTGCGAGATCCATGAATTCGAGGTGAATAATGAGAATAAATTGTAAGGATGAATTCGAGGTGAATAATGAGAATAAATTGTAATGGGGGAAAACTAGGAAGTGTGGCTATATAAGGGGGAGAGACTGATTGTAAAGGACATGACTTTTGATGAATTAAATCTTTGTTTTCTTCTTATCTTTGTTCTTTGTTCTTCTTCCTATTTTCTAGGGAGATCTTCCTGGGAGCAGGGTTTAACCACTGTCCCATCCTCCATCATCTCAACCATTTCTCCAAACTCCCTTCAGATTCCAGGCCAATCGTCTCCTCCATGGCACCAGCCAAGCAGGGGAACAAGCAAGGAACTAAGGGGAAAGAGGTCATCGTCGACCTTGGTGAGGAAAATCCTACCAACATCCGCATCATTGCATGCAGAACTTTAGCTAATGACTTCGTGAAGATTTCAGCTACCCGCAACTTAGTATGTACAAGTTGTAGAGAGATAACATTATCTTTCACAATTTCACTAACATAGTGAAAGTCGTTTACTCTTTCCATGAAGAACTAGATTGTCTGTTATATGGACTCCTACCTTGATTGTATAATAAATTAAATGAAAGGAAAGCCAAATTCTTCTAGTGATATTTTCATCCAAATTGATTATGTAGCTGTTTTGCTTGTTATCCTATATTTAGCTTCAGCGCTAGACCTGGCTTTGTTTCTTGCATTTCCAGATTACAAGATTTCCATCGAGATTTATGCAATGACCACTAATTGATCTCCTGTCAACCTGCCCCGTCAGAGTCGTCAAATCTTGTGTCAAGTGACTTCCCTTCGTTATGTTTACCATGAAAAAGTCCTTTAGTTGGAAGTTTGATTGAAGTACCTTAGAATCATCATTACTGCATTCCAATGAGGTACTCTCAAATCTTGCATAAACACAAGTTAGGTGTAAATACCACTTTAGAATACCTACACGTACACAATCCATGAACCAATCTATGAACAGATAATTGATTTGCGGATATGCTGGAGCCTGGACCAAAAAAATAGAATTTTTCTAAAAATAAATCACGAGTCAATTTAACTTTTCCATTCCAATGGCTAAAGAAAGACTGAAATTCACTATAACAAAGAGAGAGAAACTAGAAAACATGTGACAATCACTTGTCATGGGATTTGATGCATGAGAATATATTAGCCATGCTGGACAAATGGCACTAGTAATAGTGGATACACAAGCAGAGGCAACAGATTGAAATGGAAGAGTGGTTTCTCCATGAGCCATTTTGAAATGATTCTTTAAGGTCCCATGACTCAAGGTCACCATTGAAGGGGCAGTTGTAACAGCTGAAACGACAACAGAAGCATTTGCAGGTGTCGAGGAAGTAGATTTACTAAGCTACTTTGGCCATTCAGACTTGTCATGTTTTTGCTAACATTTATCTTCTGTATATATATGATCTGTGGCACGAAAGTGGCCTTCGATGTCCTGTTTATTGTTATTAACACTTCTTCCAACTTGGGCAGCACCAAATTAATGATCTCCACCTTTCTCTTTGGAAACTAGTGCTGAATGTTTCTACAGTTTTTGTAAAGACTTCTGAACCTACTGGAATTCAAGAAAGCTTAGAAAAGCGCATGTGATTAACATGCCATAAACTATCCACACAAGGACATAATTTTGTTAGTGTAAAATAATGTCTTTCGCAGATTCTAGCTGCCTCAGCACAGTCGATAACCAGATGAAAACAACGATAATTTGTTGAGCATGCACTATTTGTTGGAGCTGTCTTGTGAATATGTGTGCAATAGTTGTGCTCTGAGCCTATATACCAAAGATTGAACTTCACCTTCGACATCCACTTGTACAATCTGTGAATTACGCTTTATTTGTTACACCGAAGTCACAACTCACAACAATGCTCATTCATTGAGAAACTTGCTTATCTGTAGCGGTCAAAACAGACCACCCCAATTTCCCCTAAATGTGCTTCATCCACATGACAAAAGCATGGCACTTAAATGCTTTATTTTTTTCTAAATAACAAAGATTACTTAGACTTCTTTCAAGTATGAGGTCAAATCTAAAATCAGAAGCTTTGATAGAATCTGTAATAAATGATTCTTGGAAAATGAGTATTGAGGGTCTAGGTCTGATAGGAATTTCACCACCTTATTCTTTCTTCCATCAGGCGCCATGATTCAATATTAGCAATTCTTCCCAACTAGTTCTCGCAAAACTATTTGAGGGACTTGGTCCTTTGCTTTGTGGAACTCATTACATAGGTGATAAATTCTATGGATGTTATTGCTAGCATCACAGTTTACCCACCAAGGTCCAACTAAGTTGGCAATTTCTAGTACCCTCACATCTGAACTAATGGGAGGTAGATTGTCTAATATTGTTCGGTAGCCAAGCATGTAGCTTGGCATCTTCCTTAATCTATTTAAGAGATGCATCTTCTTTATCCACCTCTTTGTACCTCAGTTTGTCATTGCTGTGTGGAAAATCCTTACAATTGTAGACAATTTTTGCCATTGAACTTTGCAGAGATAATAGAGGAAACATTAATAGCAACAGAAAACACAATTATTTTAGAAGTAGAAACAGCAGACTTCCCTTGTGCATGGCCAATTCAAACTGTACAAGATTATCCAAAGAGACTAGAATGAAATGAGCAAGATTAGAGTGAAGAATTCAAAGTAGATTGTTTGTAGGGACAGAAGTAGGAATATCCACCGCTTGTCAGCATTGAAGTAAATGTTTAACGGGTTCCATTTCGAACAGTTTGAGCTTTTGGTTAAGTGATTAGACTATATAAATTTTTTCGAACAGTTTGAGCTTTTGGTATAAGTAATTAGACTATATAAAATCTATATGATAACATAGCTAAAGATTTAATGTTCGAATCGTATTGGCAATATATACCCGGAGAAATATTAATTTATTTTATATTATGTCTAATGAACTATTTGCTCGATGTTCATTCACGTACCAAGCCTTCAAAGTTTACTTACACGTAAAGGATAGTGTTAAAATAAATATTTAAGGTTTCCTTTTTTAAAAAAATTAAATTTTTGGGATAAGTGGTTAAACCATCTAAAATTTACAATAAAATTATATATTATATTAAAAATATTAATTGAAAGACATGATTAGAGTTGTATATGATGTAGAAATGTAAAAGACAGAAAAAAGCATGTGAAATCAATAGGATTCACCATTGTTTTCTTTCTTATTTGCCAACAACAATTAATTACTATAACATACTTGTTTCTAGAGTTACCTCCTAGCATACCTCAATAAGTCATTTCAAATGCAAATTACACAAGAAGCAGCCGAACTGTAAAATATAGATCATAGTAATACAATAAATTGTTTAAGTACTCCAACATGCTTTATCTAACTATGAGCAAATTTTTCTGAATAAAACCCTGATAATTATTTCAAGCCTCAACCTCCACCTTATGCTCCTTTATATGTACACGACTTTAATTGAGTAAATAAAAAAGGAGTATTAAGACGAGACAACATTTTAATATGAACAGTAAACATCAACATACAGCAATTTCTTCACCTAGAGGAACATCTAGATAAGGAATGATCTCTTATGCAACAACAACCCTCCATTTGAAGTTATGTATTCATCAATCTATGAAACCAGAGACAAAACATGAGCACCATAATCCATAAAATATCTAAAATAATGAAATCATGCTTAAGAAAGAAGATGCACAAAGAAGGTAGTTGCAGTATCAACATATTTAATCTTTAATAAATTAGCTAATATTTGTTCTAAGAAATCTACGAACTTTGAAATCAATGCTCATTCATTACCAACTTCCATCGCTCTTCTTTAATTCCTTGATTTGGATCCTCATCACCAAATACGAATGAGAAAACCAACAACATGAACATGGAACACTCTTTATTTGAAAACCATAAATACAATGTGAGGAGCCAAGAATGCATAGTCAAATCTTACAGACACAATGAAGCTTGTAGTTAAGTTCATGCCGCCATCCATAGTCGGTTCTGACCAAAAAGAGCTTTCTTTATGCGTATGATAGTGTACAGTCCTATTCAGCCCATGAAATAAAATGAAAATTATGGAAACCTCTTGTAAATAACAAAGATTGATTGATAGTGCATCATATTAAAATAGGAAAGAAATTAAATACTTCCAAATAATGGTAGAAAAAAACTTGTTGCAATATCTGAATTTGATTTAGTTGTTGGTTTTTATCTATGCAAGGTTTAAGATCCCACACAAAATTAGTCTCACACCCGGTAACTGCTAGAGTAAGATTCATTCTATTAGTTAGGATGTGTTTATAGATTTTTAATTTTAATTAATTATTTTTAAAAAAAAAATTATTTTCCCATCATGTTTCACTTGAATAGGTCCTAACACGATGCCATTTATTACGGTTCCCAATATAAGAATAATTAAAACCCATAAGGGAAATATGAGCTGGTAGGCTATGCGGAACAATGTTTGGTTGCTTAGATTGCTTTGGACCGATTAAGAGTTATTTTTGGAGCATGTTTTGTTGCTTAGTAGTCTAGGTTTTTTTTTTTAGTATGAGAGGTTTTGTTAATAGAAAGGACTTTATCCATAGGCGAGGTTATCTTAATAGGTGGGTTTTCTTCGCATATGTATAATGTAATGAACTAGGGGCTTTATTGTAAATTTGCAGCAATTATGAAGCACAAAAGGACTAACCCCTTTCTACAATCGGTCAGGTTTTGGTGGGGAAAAAGGAGTTACTTTATCATCTTCATCCTTCTCCTCCCTCAATTCCAAATCCTAAACCAATTGATGATCATGGGTTTCTTCTAGTTTCCAGTGATCATTTTGTAATAGTTATCGTGTTGTTCTTTCATCAGTAGGTTACAATAGGAACTGCCAAATTACTATTTTTAGCCAAAGCGGAAACCTTTTTGTCTACCTGATATCCATTTTCAAATATTTTACTTCTAGTGCAGATCGTACTCCCGATGTTAGTAGAAGCATGACTGTGAAATTGCACCAATCTTACTGTGATGAATAATTGTTGGAGGAGCCACTTTTGCTTTTCTTTTTTTTCCCTTGATGATCAACACATAAACAGAAATAAATCAATAACAAATCATTTAACATTTACTCCCTAAAATAATCTCTTATGAGGTAATGAAATTCAACTATGGCATCAGAATTTATACACAGATAAGATTAATGAGGTTTTTCCATAGTCCAGAAAAGTATATTCATTTGCAATTACTATATTTTTTGAAGATTTTAATATGGCAGAGCCATGCAGTCTTTCCGACCTTACAATGTTACATCAGCAATATGGCAGAGCCATGCAGTCTTTCTTCACCTTCCTCACCTTCATCACCATCAACACTAAACTAACCCAAATATGTTAGACATGATCACAATAAGCAATCAAAGTTAAACACGTCAATTGAGGGTTTCCTAACACAGAATGTTTTATATATATAAAAAAAAAAAGGAATTACCTATCATATGAAATTGTAGTGAAAACAAGGACAGTAGAAGCAACTAATGCAGTTCCAAACGAATGCCAGGTTGCTACGTCATGGGGCCCACTTCTTTGAATGAATAAATAAATAATAAGGACTTGGTTTCTTGTCCCATGTTCAATAGATATACATGTTGTATGCTACAATGTGCTCTAAAGTGAATAAATAGTTTTATGGGCCAATTAAATGTTACAAAGCCCATTTAGTTGCTAAGTGGTAAGTGTGTGGCGTAGACGAGGGTTGTCACGTTCAATAACTCTTTTCTTAGATACTCACCAATCCACTTCTTGGGGTGTTGTATGTTTCAATCATATCTCATTTCTCGGCACTGACGAAACAACCTACGGGTTTTCGATCTAGCTCCAAAGCCTAAAACAATCCTCCTGTCATGCATTCCTAGAGCTATGTTTCTTACTTAAGTTCACCATTTAGCTGTTTATGTGCTTCTCGGTAATAGTATCAGTGCCTCTGCATAGCTGCTAATCATGTTATTCATAATCACAACAAGAACATTCACTAAACTTGCGGATAGGTTTACATCTAGATTTCAAATGACTTATTTTATTGCCTATTTCATACTTCACCATATTTCCTGTACTTGTGTAATTATGTGATAGACGTCACATGCAAAACATTCTTGGTTATAAAAATCAACAAAAAGTAATTATACTTCATAGATTGCAATTTATTTACTTTATCATGCAATTCATTTACTTCCAAGACAAAATCTTTATCTGAAGTTCAAGATTTACCCTAAGAATTTAAGATCCTTAAGATAAGTAAATCACAGTACGATTTAATCTATGCCAATCGGAGTAAAAAAAAGCTGCACTGCATTTCTATCACTGTGACTGTTAGTAGAAGCAGGACTACGAAATTGCACCAATCTTACCGCGAGGAATAATAATTTGAGGAGCCAGTTTTCTTTTTCTTTTTCTTTTTTCATTTCATCACTGGATGATCAATACAAAAAAAGAAAATTAAAATTAAAAAATAAAACATTTACTTCCTAAAATAATCTCTTGTTAGGTAATTAAATTCAAATATGGCACCAAAAGTTACACAGATAAGATTGATGAGATTTTTCGAGAGAGCAGAGAAGAATATTCATTTGCAATGACTATATATGTTGAAGATTGTAATAAGGCAGAACCATGCAGTCTTACCAATATCACCATGCTACATCAGCAATAGAGGAACAAGTTTTTTTTCTTTTTCTTCCCCATGTTAAACACTATCACCACTAAGCTAATTCAAATATGTTAAACATGAACACATTATAATACAGTTACCTCCTAAAAGAATTATTCAGCCATGTACTCAAACTAAGTTAAATATGTTTGCAAAGAAAGGGTTTCCTAACATATCATACTATATAAAACAAAAAAAATTTCCTTCCAGACGAAAGAAGAATAATAATTGTGGCGAAAACAAGAACAATAAAAGCAATTAGTGTAGTTCCAAATGAAACCTGATCATGTGTGCTACGGTATTCTGTAAACCAAGATCATATAAGCGCTTGAAATTTTTAAAGGTATAATTATGGTTGCATGAATCGGAATCGGAATCGGAATCAGTTTTTCAGTGAATCGGAATCGGAATCAAAATCGGAATCAGAATCAGTCTGAATCGGCCAAGAATCGGTTCGGTTGAATCGGTCCAAATCGATCATATACAAAAAATTGCCAACTCATAATAGAAATACCTGAAATATATAATTATATAATTTCTCAATATAAATACACAAATTCAAGTATTTATACAACAATAATTTGCACATCACGATTTGCACATAGCACGTACTCGCACATCATAATTTACCGCACGCACAAAATTTCAATTTGGACCATGGTTGCATGAATCGGAATCGTAATCGGAATCGGTTTTCTAGGGAATCAGAATCAGAATCGGAATCGGAATCGGTCTAAATCGGCCAAGAATCAGTTCAGTTGAATCAGTCCAAATCAGTCATATACAAAAATTTACCAACTCATAATAGAAATACTTGAAATACATAATTATATAATTTCTCAACATAAATACACAAATTCAAGTATTTATACAACAATAATTTGCACATCACAATTTGCACATAGCACGTACTCACACATCATAATTTACCGCACGCACAAAATTTCAATTTAGACATCACAATTCGCACATCATATTAATCAATTAGAACATCATAGATAACAATTTTTACATCACAATATTCAATTTCAATAAAAAAATCCAAATTTACCCAAATTTTCAGTCGGAAGCGGGCAGAGGGCGGAGCTGAGGTCGGAATCGGGCGGCGGTGGCGTGGTCGGATAGAGCTGAGGTCAGACGGCGATGGCGTGGTCGGAAGGTCGGGCGGAGCGTCGGACGGCGGAATAGCGGCGGAGGGCGGAACTGAGTTCGGAATCGGCGGAGCATCGGACGGCGGAATCGCGGCGGAGGGCGGAACTGGGTTTGGAATCAGTAGAGCGTCGAACGGCGGTTGCGTGGTCGGAAGGTTGGGCAGACCTTCGGACGGCAGAATCGTGGCGGAGGGCGGAACTCAGTTCCGAATCGGGCGGAGCGTCGGACAGCGGAGGGCGGAGCTGAGGTCAGAATCGGGCGGGCGGTGGCGTGGTCGGACGGAGCTGAGGTCGGACGGCGGAAGTGCGGCGAAGGGCGGCGGAGCGAACGCGACGGCGGAAGCGGGGGGAGAGGGGTTTGATTTTAGGTTTTTAAATCTAAATTACCATTTTACCCATACTTAAATAATTTAATAAAAATCATACCTAGGGTATTTTGGTAATTTCCTTAAAAAACCGATTCCGATTTAAATCGGCCGATTCCGATTCCGAGTTAAATCGGTCGGAATCGGCCGATTCTGGGGTACTACCGGAAGTTCATACATGGGTACAGCCATGTAGTACGACCGATTCTAGAATCGACACTACATGGCTGCATCCTAGGTTTGGCCAACTACTACCGGAAGTTCATACATGGGTACAGCCATGTAGTGTCACCGTTGACTGATCTGTTGAGGAAGGGACAGTCATGGGCGTGGACGGGTTCATGCCAAGCAGCTTTTGATGAGTTGAAGGCAGCTATATCTTCTGAGCCGATACTGAAGTTGCCGGACTTCAATCGACCGTTTGAGGTGGTGACAGACGCTTCATACAAGGCAGTCGGAGGAGTACTACAGCAGGATGGGCATCCGATAGCTAATGAGAGTTGGAAGCTGAAGGACGCTGAGACGAGGTACTCAGCGCATGAGAAGGAGATGCTTGCAGTGGTACATTGCCTTCGAGTGTGGCGAGTGTATTTGCTGGGATCCAAGTTCGTGGTGATCACGGATAACGTAGCTAACACTTTCTTCAAGACCCAGAAGAAACTATCCCCGAGACAAGCGAGATGGCAAGAGTTTCTGGCGGAGTACGACTTCGAGTGGTTGCACCAGCCGGGAAAGACGAATCAGGTGGCAGATGCCCTGAGTCGAAAGAACATGGAGGTGGTGGCAGCTATATCAGAAATTCAGACTGAGATAATGGGGCAAGTCCGGGAGTTAGCAAGAGACGACCCAGAGTACAAGAAGCTGGTCGACAGGATCAGTGAGGGGCTGATTCGAAAATATTGGACTGAAGATGGAGTGGTTTACGCCAGTGGGGGTCGGCTTTATATCCCTACGGGTAGACTACGGCGAAAGCTAATGGAGGAGTCCCACGACACCCAGTGGGCAGGACATCCTGGGAGAGACAGGATGTACGCTCTAATGACCAGGGCGTATTATTGGCCGGGAATGAAGGCTGATATCGAAGCTTTCGTCAGGTCTTGCTTAGTTTGCCAGCAAGACAAGGTGGAGAGACGACTAGAGGCAGGCTTGCTGCAGCCTCTACCTACACCAACGAGGCCGTGGAGTTCGGTTTCGATGGACTTTGTGTCCGGATTCCCCAAGGTGAGGGGGATGTCGTCGGTGATGGTGGTTGTAGATCGATTCTCGAAGTATGCCGTAGTTACAGCAGCTCCACAGAAATGCTCAGCCGAGAAGACTGCTGAACTGTTCTTTAGGAACGTGGTCAAGTACTTTGGAGTACCGGCAGACATAGTGAGTGATCGAGACGCCAAGTTCACAGGGAGATTCTGGACGTGCTTGTTTGGTTTACTAGGGAGTAAGCTGAACTTCTCTACAGCTAATCATCCTCAGTCTGACGGGCAGACTGAGAGGACGAATGCTCTACTCGAGGAGTATTTGAGGCATTTCGTCACTGCCAGCCAGGGGAACTGGTTGGATCTTCTTGATGCGGCGCAGTTTTGTTATAATCTGCATCGTTCCTCAGCAACGGGACTGAGTCCTTTCGAGGTTGCTACAGGCTACCAGCCTCTTACACCACTGGAGGTAGCTTTGCAAGGGCGCGGAGCGAAGTGTCCAGCAGCATACAGGTTTGCCCGAGACAGGCAGGAGCTGTATGAGGATGCGGTGGATTCACTAGCCAAAGCAACACGCAGAATGAAGAGATATGCCGACTTGAGGAGAAGGCCGGTATCATTCAGCGTAGGGGACAAAGTAATGCTGAGACTCACACCACAGATCTGGAAGAAGATCAGACGTACCGAGGTGCACAAGGGATTAGTGCAGCGGTATGACGGTCCTTTTGAGGTGGAGAAGGTGATCGGGAGCGTGGCCTACAAGTTGAAGCTTCCGGAGAGGTATCAACTTCACCCAGTATTTCATGTCAGCTTTCTCAAGCCATTCCATGAGGATGTGGTCGATCCGAGGAGAGCTCGTCCAAGGAGAGCTCCACCTACTGTCCGGCGGCAATATGTGAAGGAGGTGGGGAAGATTTTGGCGCATAGGCAAGGTGCACCAAACACCGGGATTGAGTATCTTATCAAGTGGAAGGGCGAACCAAGGAGTGAAGCTAGTTGGGAGCGAGCAAGGGACTTGTGGCAGTTTGAGAGAAGAATCAAGAAGTACCAGGGAGGACTTAACCCTCCGATGAGGACATCGGATCTCATTGGTGGGGGTGAGCTGTTACAGCCTTAGTCTGAGGATGTGCCGGGTGCGCGGGATTGGGCAGTTGTTCCCATGCATGCCGGGTCCGACACGAGTAGCACGGGGCTATTCGAGTGGTGAAACAACTGGTTGAGGCTAACACGGTGTTATAGTTGCAGGTAACGAAGTGCCGAGCATGAGTCAGGTCGGAGACCAAATAAACCTCAAGATGATCGAGACAAGTGCTGGTGACCGAGCACTTGGGCGTCGGATCATGATCGAGCATTGGTGCCGAGAACCGAGCACGAGGACTCGAGGTTGATCGCTACGTGCGGATCACAAGAGTGCCGGGAGTGCGCTGGTTCGATGCTGGGGTGCGATCACTAGCGTGCGCGAGCAAGGAGCGAGCATGATCGAGCGCTGCCGAGACATCGGTGCAGCGTGCGCGAGCATTGGGCGCTAGCGGGGTTTATGATCGATCCATGACCGAGGCAGAGCGAGGTTGCGGTGCGACTCAAGTAACGAGCACACACGAGCGGTGATCGAGTCGTGATCGGTAGCGAGGGGTCTGGCTGCACCAGCATGATCGATGGATGGAGTTGATCGGTACTAGAGGTTTATCGGTAGCAGGGGTTATCGGTGGTGCGTCTGGGACGTGCACGAGGTTTGCTGGTTTTGGTCGAGCCGAAGACTTGGGTCGAGCCAGGGGTTGGACGTATGGTGGTTATAACTAACTACCAGCGCTGGACTTTGTTTGCCGATAGAGATAGAGATGGATCTTGATCGGAATCTTGGAGATAAGATTGCAACTGAAATTGGAGATAAGCACGCCCAGGGCTGGATTGAATTGAGACGTCAAGGAAGTCCAGGTTCGTGGAAGATCTTGGAGATAATCTGTTGGGAAAAGATTATGCTCAGATTACAGCTTATCTTGGATCTGATTTGCAACAACGTGGAGACTCCTTTATAAGGAGGGAGCCAACGTGAGAAAAAAAGAAGAAGGAAGGAAGAATTGCCGAGAGGGGTCTTGGTGGAGCGTCGTGGTCTTTCTTGTGGAGAAGAGAGAAACCTCATCAAGCAAAGTCGTGGAGTGCTGCAGATCAATTCCGGGAGTTGATTCTTCACGAGTTCGACGGCATAGGGTTGCTGGTCGTGGTGCTGTGATTGGAGGTACGACGTAGTTCTTCTCATAACCTAGTTTGCATTACTTGGTTGAGGGTTTTGCATGTAAACGAGTAGGTCGTGGGTGGCTGCTCGGGGTTGTGATTTGTGAGGACGATTGTGAGTGTGGGTGCTCTAGTTCTCGCTACTCTTCGGGGAAGAGTTGAACACCGTGGGGTTTGCATGTCCATGGTGTAAGCGATCATAGGGGTGATTGCTGTATCCTTGTTTTGTGTTTAATTCAAGGTTGGAACCGGGGTTCCGTAATTGTGGTGTTGGCGTCTGATTTTGGGTGCTAGCGGCGTTCTGTGATTCCGGAACTTGCTGCGATACCGATCAGGGGATTGGTGTCAGGATCGACATTGGGTGATCGATCGGAGTCGCTACATACTACTTGCTTGGTTTGCTATTGTGGAAGTTTTGAGAATTATCTATCGGTACCGAACGATATCGTGCACTGGGCGATTTGGGTGCCGGTATTCGTGTCCGGCGTGCGTCGTGATTTGCAGGAACGCAGGGGGTGGCTTCGGGTCTCTTATAGAGATCGTCCCGCTACACGTGTAGTGGGGTTTCTATTGCGTACTTTGAAGGGAGGCTGGTGTTTCGGGAGCGAAACACGCCGCGCGGTTTGCTGTTGGGGCGAAAAATTTTGTCCCATAGAGAGCGGCCCGTGACAGCTAGCAAGCGTATGAAAAGATAGCTTAACAAACAAAAGCATCAAACCCCAGAGGAAACACACCCCGGTATCACATCTTTAACGCAAAGGTTCAACTAGGTCCCTTATACAATTACAATATTGATTTGGTAAGATTGGCATGTTTTTTAGGCTGCATGTAAAAATCATCATAAGGTTCCACCTTCTGGTATGCTCTGTAATACAGGCGTCCACCCTCCATGTCCATGGACGTCACCACCTTCCTTAGAAACATATCTAATACACGGTTTCTTTTGAAGGCGATCAATCATCTTACTGGCTGAAAAGCTCTCCTGCTCCAGCATCTCCCTCAGCTCCTTCTTAGTCACCATCACCTTTATTCTAACTGATCGTCTCGACTTCTCCGGCGCCTCCTTGTCCGATGTCGACGGTATCACCTCAGGGAGAAGGTAGTAGAGAGGACCACACTGGAGAACGGTTTCCGGGGCTAGAGACCAACAGACGGGAACTTCGTCATAGATAGCATGGGCATCAAAGTTGGCAAGAACGTCAAGCACTGTCAAGGGTGGGGAGTACTCGAGTATCTTCCCATCACCCTTCATAATCCTTATCACTCCCTTACTAGATATGCAATTACCCATGTCTGATTTTGGAGAGTAGAAGATTGGAAGAGACAAGAGAAGAAACAATACTACGAAATATGTGCAAGATCAATAAGGGTCCTCTTCAGATATATAAACCAGAAGTTGGGCAAGGGTGGGGACAAAGCAGTAGTTGGAAAATGCAATCAAGAATGATGCAATATATAGGGAACATTGTAGGACTACCCATAATGGATCCATTCTTGTGTCTATGTGATGATCTATAGCTAGCTATAGATGAAGCCTAAGGGTTGATGGAAGCAAGTCAAGAAGCTGCATATTGAGTGCGGGTAGGGGAACCCCACTACATCATTGGTTGCACTTGATCAGGGTCGCAACTAAGGACCAAAAGGGACCACTCGTCTGGATTGAGCTACCATCACAATTCAATGGCCGGCACGCTTGCGCTTTTGCCTTCTTTGTCTGTGCGCAATCTTGAATCTTGGCACTGTTCTCTGCTTATTTTAAGTTTTTTGAACACGCTCAGCATGCTGCTTTTTGGAAGGTGGCTGGAAAAATACAAAGATGGGGTAGTGCCATGATCTTCTTTTTTGTTGTGTTTTCTTTCTTTTTTTGACCGCTGGATTTGAGATTTTGATGACAATGAAACCAAATGACGAG
Organism: Piper betle; assembly: GCA_033002965.1. Taxonomy (NCBI): domain Eukaryota; kingdom Viridiplantae; phylum Streptophyta; class Magnoliopsida; order Piperales; family Piperaceae; genus Piper; species Piper betle. The sequence goes on along the minus strand of JAURVB010013530.1, from coordinate 196,191 downwards.
GGTATAGCGTACGAAGTTGCTAGCATGTTTATCATAAGGGTGATAAGGAAGATAAGATTGAGCTTAAGACAAGGAAATCGATTATATATGCTAGGCGTCAGACTGCTGATTCAGGGTGCCCGAAGAAAAAATGAAACATAGGAGGTTAGAAAAACATAATAATTAATTACCCAGTTCTAAGGCTAATATCAATTAATACTCGAACTAATATAAGCAAACTGTGGAATCAGATGTTCAATGTTCACCTTTGATTAAGCTAAATGATCACGTCAATATTCGTAGCTTCATATAATATACAAATTAAACAACTACAATGCACAGGCTTCCAATTTGTAAGGACGTAGACACGGGTGGTCTAACCGTTATACTCACATAACAACCTATTTGTGTATTGAATGCCAAGCATCAGATTACAATGGGACCATGAATCCATCAGAGGCTGCTTGTCCAATAGAAAGTGGACGGGTGTCTATCTTGTATGACAAAGTGCATGCTATGCTGGGCATTCTGAAAAGGTTCAATGCACATACCTTTCAAGACATTGCTCTTGGAGATTCCTTCTACATGTTTCTTCCCATTAAACAACATGGCTTGAAAGACCAACGTGCCTTAGATTTTTCTTTCCAAAGCCCAAAGTGAATTAGATATTCCACTCTCTACATGGACAACCTTTTCAAGAGGATTGATTGATATCAGACGCTGAGATGGCAAGTCCTGCAAGTAACATCCTTGGATTGGTGGGGCGGCACCGCCTGCTGAAACAGTTACACAACTCATGGTAATAAAAAGAAAATAAATTGCTTTGGAAAAAGAAAAGAAAAGAAAATGTATTCAGTTGCTTAAATTGACTGTATAGCAATACTGTCAGCATAAAAGTAAGATCACCGGTAATTCCAGCTATGTTCAATAAAAATAAAGTACTTTCAAGCTTCAATCAAGTTTACCACAAAGCGTACAACCGAAATTTTAGAAGGCTTGAGCTCACTGGGATAGAAATAAAATAACAACATGCCTTCTAAAAAAAATAATAAATGGTTTAATTTGGGTGAATCCATTTGATAGATAGTTCAACATTGACCCGGCAACCTCCAGAAATACATCCTATCCATTTAGATCAGGTCCAACAATTAGCTTACCCTGTAATCAATTGAGAGCGGCCTTGTCCATGGCTCAAGCAGCTTTCAGCTAGAATAGCGCTTTCAATGGTCCTGATCTTTGTCTTAATTACTTCTATGAATAGCAGCAATCTCCATCATTGACTCAATCGAGAACAGAAGGTCCATGGCTGCAAATGATCTAATTACCAAGAGCATAAATATTCATTTCTCTAAAACATACAGATCTTTTCCAATCATAGTTTGCACTTTGAAATCCAATGTGTACAAGCTAAGCATTTTGCTGATACTTGATATCTCTCAGCTATGTCTCTCGTCAAATATTGGCAGCCATCCTACTCAGAATGGCAAAACTTAACATCCACCACATTTTAAGCCATTCATACAAGGATCTCATTGCTTCATTGAGTTTCAGCACTCATGAATTTGAACTAAGGTTCAAATTTCGTGACCAAGTCCCACTTTTTCCGCCACTCTTATGCTGCAGGCAAACGTTTGAAATTTGAATATCCTTAGCAACAGCTTTGCACATATCGTACACTGTGAGCCCTGCGATAGTCACAGCAGTCATGGCTTCCATCTCAACACCTGTCTTACCTGTTGTTGCAGCCTCTCCTTCAATCTCAACACTGAAGTCCTCCTCATTCAACCTAAGGTCGACTCTCACATTTGAAAGAATTATGTTGTGACAAAGAGGAATAAGGTTGCTTGTCTGCTTAGCTCCACATATACCTGCAATCTTAGCCACATTAAGAACATCTCCTTTGGTTATTTGGTTGGCAGCCACCAAGCCAAATGCCTTTTCTCCCAGAGTTACTTTACAACCAGCAATTGCCACTCTTTTCGTGTCCTCCTTGGCAGAGGTGTCCACCATCTGGGCATGTCCAGATGCATCAACATGGGACAATTCCTCATCAGGTTTGTCAGTTGGCATGGGATAGATTTGTGACTCTCGAACTGAGTGTATATCAACAATGTCTGGAGAAGTTGCAGACTTGCCGAATATTGATTCAATATCCTTCAAAAGAATTTGGTTAGGAACAAACTATGGCAGTGCAATTTGTAAAGCCGGTCCACCAATACAATACCTACTTACAATGATAATTAATTTCCAATTTAAAAACAGACCACATCATACATTTCATTATAGCCAATCATTGCAGTATAATTTACAATGTGCCAGCACCAACAGAGAACATGGTTGTCCACACAATAGAAGGTCTAAGGTATTTAAGTATCGAGAAATTTTGATGACTGTACATCCATCAGTTTATTTTGTTATCACCATGGGACTTAGGAACCTGATAACTATAATATAAATATTTCAGCTTGTTGAAGAATTTGGATGTGTAAGAAGACGATGATGCAATTTTCAGACCTCTAGTAAATTTTGCTAATAATTGAGCACACGGAAATGCTAATTTGCGACACGCAATGTATTTTGTTCCAAATAGTTTCCATAATTTTATAGTTTACCTTCTATTTCGCCAAAACTCAAGAGAAGAACGAAATGCTTCAACAAAGACCCACATGGACTAAGAACCTCATGGAAAACTACCTGATTAAGCTCCCAAATAGCATTTTCATAACCACTGTTTTTGCTAAAGCATCTACTGAGTGGAAAAGCACCCACTGCAATCCGTCTGAGAAACATGTTGATAACCACTCCAGGAAAAACTGCACGAGAGAAAATTGATAGTCATGATTAGAAAGTTGATGAAATTTAGAGAAGGGGTACTAATAATGTTCTACAGACTAAGTCATAAAACGGACCTCAGCCCCAGAAAATATTGTTGTTTCATAACTTCACCAGCAAACACACAGAAGTGAACAGACTTTTTTATCATTATAAATACGTTTATCACTCACCAATAAAAATGGAAATCAAGAAAACACAAGTCTTGCTAGCATAATCAATTAGCACTGTTTGCTCAATTAAAGACAGTACAAACAACAAGGATCTTTATGAACCAGACCTTACCCAAAACGTGCAAATCAACCTTTCGCTTCCAGAGAAGCACTAAAAAACAAAATGCCCCAGGCGCAGGTTTGATGGAAGACTGTTATCGCCGATGTCGGCAGTAAACGAATCACCGGCGATATGGGAAACCAAGGCAGGGGAAGAGGGATAAAGCTTGCCCGCCTTGAAGATCTAGTCGGCCGGGAACCCGCCGGACGCTGGATTGAAAGGTAGCGCCTTCTTCGATGGGGAAGATGGGTGAGAGGGCAGGCGGAGGGAAGGGATTGAAGAATCGTTGGTGGAGAGGAGAGGGGCTTGGGCTTGGGCAGCCAGTGAGGGAAAGAGGGGATTTATTATTTTTATACTATTTAATATTTATTCGGCTTTTGGTGGGCTTTTTCTTGTTTTTATTTTTATATATGTTGTGGGTTAATTATTTATCAAATTACATATATTTATTAAGGTGACTAATTATTTTCTTTTATTGGTTAAAAATTATATAGGAAGATTATATGTTGAATGTGGTAAATTTTTATTTAAATGTCAAATTTGTATAATGAATCTCAAATGTCATCAACCCACAGCAGAGCTATGTAAGCAGCACAAGAGAAAATTGTGCTTTGAAAAACAAAAAGGCACAAAAAATTTAATTGGAATAAAACTTTAAAACTTTAAACCTTAATCTTTAGAAGGCATGTTCTCAGGTCTTTGTAGGTGGTCTTAAATATCGAGAAATAATCTACCATAAACCCTTCTAGCCAATATAACTATAAGATCCAATCAGGTTCATGTAAATCGCTTGTCTATTAAATATCTTTATAATACTTTTATTATTTAAAGTAAAAGTGAGTATAGTTTTTTATAATTCACTAGCTATTCATTGCGTATTATATAAGTCTTATAGTAGATTATTTTTCTTAAATATCAAAATAAAAAATTTCTTGAGTCTTCGGGGTTTTGTCGAAATTGAGAATAACTTGTGAGAAAGTGGCAAATTAACTTAAAACTAGTACAATTTAGTATTTACCGTCACATCTTACCCAATTTAACCTAACTCACAAAAAATATGAACATATTTTATATAGTAAAAAAATAGAATGAAGTAATTTTTTATCCAATTAGCCTTTTTTTCAGACAATCCCATATACAATTATCCGGCACATATAACCCCTTACCCCAACTCACACACAAATACCAACTTCACAACCACCCTTACTAAGTATAGAACACCCCCTCTCCCTCACCCCTCCCCCAATTAGCTTTTTTTTTAAGGCAATCTAGTAAACACCTACCCCGCACATATAACCCCTTACCCCAACTCACACACAAACATCAACTTAGAACACCCCTCCCCTTCCCTCACCTTAAAATAATGTGCTTTAAAAAATAAAACACAAAAAATTCAATTGTAACAAAATTTTAAAACTTAAAAATCGTAATGTATAGAAGGCATGCTCTCAAGTCTTTGAAGGTGGTATTAAATATCGAACAATAATTTGCTATAAGACCTTACCGTCAATATGGCTATAGACCCAATCAAGTTCAAGTAAATCATACACTTATTAAATATCCTTATGACATTTTTATTATTTAAAGTAAGAATGAGTACAATTTTTTTATAATTATCTAGTTGTTTATTGAGTGTTACCGTTAGTATTAACTATGAGTCCAACAACATATTATTATTCTTAAATATCAAAATAAAAAGTTTTCATCACTTTCTTTTTCCATGCAAAAGTTCTCAGCATTTGTCGAAGTTAGAAATAACTTGACTAGAAAGTGGCAAAAATAACTAAATACTAGTGCAAATTAGTATTTACCATCACATTTTACCCAATTCAACCTAAATCACAATAAAAAAATAAATTTATTTTACGTATTAAAAAATAAAATGAACTAATGTTTTATCCGTTGGTTTTTTTTTTAAGGCAACCTGTACATACCTACCTTAAACACACAACGCCCCAAACCTAACGCAGCACCGATACCAACCTCATAACCGCCCTTACGAGTTGTCGAGTCCGCCACCTTCAACCTAACCCTTCGGCATAAGATCTATCCAATTGGGCTTTAATAGTTCAACAACTTCCACTTCTCAGTTATATGTGCCCACGTAGTTCCAACTCAAGTTATTATAATCTGAGCCCACACTTCTGGGCAGTCACGGCTTCTCTGTTTAATGAGACGATTCACAAATTTTATGCCATAACAATCATCGCATGCGAGTTGGTGTGTATAGCTCAAAAATGATGTTGGCTCAAAAGGCCCCAGAGTCCAAAATGAGCTGAGAACGCGGCCTTCTTCATGTTGTGAACGTAATATAATGAACGCAAATAATACCAAGTTCCTCCAATTGCATTGGTAAATTTTGGTTTTTCCATCTATGAGGTACGCGTATAGTTTTTTTCTTATTTTTAATTTGTCCTATCATAATAATTAAAAATAAGTATAGTAGTCTCTACATATTCTATGACCTCATAATTAATTAACCGATATTTAACATTGTTGTGAAAATTAGAATCGGTAATTGAATTCAATTTTTAAAAAGTTTGACTTGAATCGGTTCAAGCCAGTTCATAACTTATTTTAGATAGAAAAATTAAATAAGATTGTATATACATTTGTGTGAAAATTAGTTTGTCGATGACATTAGAATCAAAATAAAAATAATAATCAAGTGAATCAAAATTAGTTTGACTTTAAAATAAAGTATTTTTAAACAAGTTTTATAAATTTCAAACTACTAAATATTATAGATAGGGTGAAAATAAAAATAATAAAATGACTATAAGCTAAATTCTCTATATTTGTGTAGATCATGTCTCTATTGATTACATAATTATCAAATAATAAAATGGACAAACTCTTTTACTAATGATGATTTATGAATCGTTTATAAATCAGACATACTTGGTTTGAATCGGGTAATTCAAAAATTGATTCTAGCGATTCAATATGGATATGCTTTTTGTCTTGCATTTTAACTGTGTCAAAGTGTTTCTCAAAATAATGGATATTTTAATAAGCCCGAGATTAAATTTTGTAATAAATCACATAAATAAGCTTATTAACAAGATAACCTTCATTGTACTATTAAAGAGAAAATTTAGTACCGGTGGATAGACTTGTGTCATCTGTATTTAATAAAAGCCTTTAAATTACATGAATGTTAAATGATGTGGCCAATTTTGTCTATGTGACAAACAAACACCAGCCATTCTCAAATGGGTGGTCAGATATTTATGTGTTGATATTATTACATCCATGCTTCTGTTGATAATAAGCCTTCTCTTAAATTAATAAACGAATACGAAGAATAAATTTAACAATACAACTTTTGAGAGGGAAAACATAACATTATAGCTCATATTTTATACTCAAATGCTTCGATTTGTGTTTACTAAAAAAGCATCCACCTTATAAGATCTAAGATATGTTGATAAAAAGAGAACCACCCATTTGAAAGAATGCCTATCAGTAAAGTAATCCCATATCAGGGGATTCGTTTCCGCAAACAATTTTGATGCACAGGCTATTTCATTCTTTTCATTTCAGATTTGACCACAATCTAATATTGTTGTGAGCAGAAAATGAGAGTATTGACACAGCAATCTCCTCGACAATTCAACTCAAAGCAAATTGAAGGTAAAAAAAGGAAAACAAGGTACTAAATCTAATATATTGTGAACATCTGCAGACAACAAAGCAATAGCGAGAGCATTGAACAAATGCTTGATGAAATCCAAAACAGTCCAATCAGTTAATGAGTCACCAGGCAATAACACAACACAAAATCCCTCCAAAATGAAACCAGGCGTTTCCATTAGTAAGAAAACACCAATTCTTCCCACAAGTTCCAATTATTACAGGCAAAGCACACGACATTCCAAGCTGAAACGCTCCCCTGTTCTTTGCAGCAAACCAAGCTACATATAAAAAATCAATTTGTGGAATAGTTTGAAACTGACACAATTAACAAGTACTACACTAAGTTATCAAGTGGTAGCTAGAGGGATATATCTTACAATTCCTCAGCAACAGATGGGGCACTGGATCAAACCATTCTCATTGCATTCACCACATCTAGCTGTTTTCTTGCCATTCTCATCCAACACCTTACAACTCCCATTGCAATCCATACACATCACAAACCTCAGCCCTCCACAGCCAATGCACCAGGCTTGAGCAGCAGGAATCCCTTGAAAGAGAGATGATAGTTTACCACCTTCTTCTAGCTTAATCATCTCGTCCGCTCCACCGATCAACCTGCCCTTCACAAACACCATCGGCACCCTCACCCCCTTCTTGCCCACCAACACCTTCAACTCTTCTCTGAAACCGGAATCCATCGATGTGTCCCTTTCGATGAACTGAACGTCGTATGCTTCGATCAAGGAACGCACGCGGTTGCAGTCCTCAAATGTCTTCCTGATCCCCCTCAATGTGGTTGTGTAGATGACCACCGTATTCTCCCCACCCGGTGGACATTTCTTCTCATAGGAATTGAGAAGCGGATCGGAGTCTTTGAGCTTTTTGGTTCTGGATATTGGCGAGATTATCATCTTGATCTGCTCCTTTTCGATCGAGAGCTCCTTCTCGAACGATTCGACGAGCTCCGGGTCGAAGAAAGGGCTGAAGCTCATGGTGGAATTGGTGGACAAGCAGGACAGCTTGGCGGCCGCATTTAAGCTCCTCTTTGAGCGAGCCTTGAGTACAGGAGAAGGTGAAGCTGCATGCAGATTCTCTACAGAAGTGAAGGGCTGCAGCACTGCTCTCCCCCACTCCTCTTCAACCCCGGACTCGCCACCACCAACATTCTCCTTGTTCTCCTTCCCCCAAGACCAAGACTTCTTCCTCTGCTTCTTCGCCAATTTCTTCTGATTCGAACCCTTCGAACTGCTTTTCGGATCAATAAACTTGTCAATCTTCTGAGGCGAAGGATGGCAGGGCACTTCGTCGTGAAGGTCATGCATCAGCTCCCAGGTGTTGATGACCTCCGGCTCGTCCAAGCCCCTCTTGTAAGAAATGGGAGAAGAAACCGACTTCCGAAGACCATCAAGGGAGAGGGGCTTCTGTTCTCTGTCGAGGTTGAGGACGCCATAGGTGGTGGAGGTGAGGGAGACAATGTGGTTGGGAGGATCGAAATGGTCGGCAGCGGCAGCAGATCTTTCTCGTTCGAGATCGGATTTGGCGAGTTTGGAAGAGACGCAGCCCATCGAATCTGCTTCGGATCCAACTTCGACACAGCTGATGATTTGTAGGAGGATTTTGATGGTGACAGGGATCTATCTCAAGTGTGGGAGATAGGAAGTGTGATGGATTTTTGAACCATGGGAGGAGAAGCAGTTCGGGCGTGGGCGAGTTTGAATCTGAAAACGGTCGTTTTCGTCAACGGTCGAAAAATGCTCTTTTTTTCCCTTTTTTTTTAACTTTGAAAGAGCGGACAGAAAACCGCTAGGGACAAAGCATGGTTCGACCTGTGGCCTGTGGGCCTGTCAAAGCCCAAAGCCCAGTTTGATAGCCCAACTAGAAACCACGTGATATAGGACCGGGTTGAATGTTTGAGTACCCACCTTATGTTTGAACTTTGACAGCTTGATAAAGACCTGATGCGCAGAGCACATTTGGAAAATTAAGAACATGCAATACCACCTCCAAAAAAAAAAAGTATTATTATATTATTTTTAAGAACAAGTATCACTTAACCCCTTAGTCAAATCATCACTTAACCAAATCACTCAAATCATCACTTAGCCCTCTTTATTCAATAAAAAACATTGCTTAATCACCTTCAAAACTCATAACGTTAGACAAATATCATTAAGTAATGACATAGCAAGTTTTCAATCGGTTAATGGGCGATGTGGATGTACAACATTAAAAAATAAAATTAATTAATATATTCTTCGTCCAAACTATGTGATCAAATCCCTTGGTTGAGCCTATGCCTCCTCAGGTAGCCATCATTTGAGGAACAGTCCAAGGTGGTTCCAAAATCAAAAGAAGACGATAAGAAGGAGCATATAAGAAGAAGCGAGTGAAGATATCAAATCATCAAATACAGAACCAACCAAGAGATGTGGTAATTTGAGGCCCTAAATTGTCGAATTGAGAAATTCCACCGAAGGTCTATAAACACCCAAACGGCAAAGGAAAAAAAGGGGCTCAACATTGCTTTGAAGAAAATTAAAGATGAAAAGAAGCAGACAAAAAGAGAAGAGAAGGGGAGGAGCCCCTATTAGGAGAACTCTTCGGCCCCCAACCCACTAAGGAAAGAAAGACCACCTTCCCTGGAGAGCTTTCGAGGAATTGTAGAGACTATCATCCACTCACATGCTGCAGCTTCCTGATCACCATCACTGCTGGAGATTATCTTGGAGTCAAGTTGTTCATCACCATTTTGTTGTAATAGATTTACCCGAAAAGGTGAGTTCTTTTCACGATGGTAGGTGAAAATAGAGGAATTTGAAGTAGAAAACTGACGTAGAGAGTTGATTTCGTGGTTATTGTTTGACCAACGCTAGCCGTTCCCAACCCCTCCTTGGTGTCCAAAGTGAAGTCGATGAAGCAATATTCGGATTTGAGTGGAATCCTGCTAGAGTTCAATGTCGCTGTCGTTGGTTAAAAATCAAGAAGTGGCTGACCAGAAAAGGAATAACAGAGGAGAAAACAGGGGAGTTGATTTTGAAGCTATTTTCTAACCAACACAGGCCATTCACAACCTAACCTTAGTGTCCAAAGTGAAGCCAGTGAAGCGATCTTCAGTTCTAGGTGGAGTCTTGTAGGGGTTTGACGTTGCTGTCACCGGAATTTTGAAAGGAAGTTGCTAATCGGTTCAAGGAAAGAATAGAAAGCAGCCAACTTGCAGACCTCCGTCCAACTAGGCCAAGCAGCCAGACCGACACTTCCACCAAACTCTCCTCAATATCTCCATCAAATTCAAGTTGATATCCTTCGCCGAAAGAGAGAGCAATCGCCAAAAAGCGGTGATAAAGTCACGATCAAGACAAGTTCCGCTAGAACTTTTTGGCCTCACCACCATTGCCCGCAGACACCTTCGGCCACTGGACCACCACCAAGCCCCTCATCAGTCTGAGATCTATGGATCTGGGCGATCGCCGCCAGCTGTCAGAGCCCTCAAAGTCGGCATTGGACCGTCGCTATAAACGAGCATGTTCCCCGTTTATAGATGATTGTGTCTGCAGGTTGTCTGTCTGCAACCGCGTCCAATGGTCCAGTGACGATCTGATCCGCAACTGTGTCCACGGACCCGTCCATGACCCGGATTGGAACTGGCACATAGTGCACCACCCCTAAATCATGGTACATTGAGAGAAAATTGAGCCTGTGTGTGTCACGCGACCCGATTCAGCATATATTTGTTTTGAACCAACCAAAAACGATTCGATTTTATCGATTATCATTTAGGAAATAAGTTGAAGGCCTTTCTAACTACAAATTGAGACGAAACTTGTTACCCCAATATTTATGGACACTCCGGATGCAGTAGTGGAGTTATTTTAAAGATTTGAAGACAAAAAGGGGAGGAACAAGTACATTAGAGTCGAAGATTTCAAAGGCCATTCAACTAAAAGGTGGAAGAATTCACTAGTTTGTTTAAAGTGTAAAATCGAAGAAAAAATAGTGGATTGTGAGGGATTCGAATTGAATCTTAAGGAACCACTTAAAAATCTTGGGAGTTTATTACTCATTCGCTACATTTTATTTATTTTCTAGCTTGCACAATTTCTTTGCGTGATAAGGACGTCTTTAATCCCATTAAACCCACTCATCCAACCCATTTCGACAACGAAGCAAAGACGTAATTCGCAGGGGCGCCAACCCCGCGCCTGAACATATATAAAAGAAAATATATCATCAAGGTCATTTTTTAACTTTTATGTGAGAAAAAATATTATTATTCTTTTCATATAGGGGACAAAAATTAGGCGTATAGTAGGACATTAAATTAAATAAAATTCTTTATTATTTATGCTTATTTTTTATTTAAAATAAATTTTTCCTTAATTTTAATTAGTCTATTTCTACTGTAGCACTTTCGCATCACTCATTAACCATATTCAAGACTCGCCATATTATCACTTAATGATATTTGTCTAGCATTATCAGTTTTGAGGGTGGTTCAGTAATATATTTTTTGAGAGGAGGGGCTAAATGATGAGTTGACTTTCTAGGGGGCTAACCGATGATGTGACTAATTTTAGAGGACTAAGTTATATTTGTTTTATTTTTAAATAAAAATAATGAATATCTATTTTTAGAAGATAATAATTGTATTCAAATATTAAAAATAATTTTAGTTTTATGCTTAAAATAATAATTTTAATTGAGTAAGTATTTATAAGTAAAAATCCTTTAATTTGTGTAAAATTTGGATAACTAAATGGATTTTTAAAAAAATTAATTTGGGTATAATTATACACTAAGTTTTCTTAATATAAATAATAATAAATAAATAAATAAAAATCATAAATTATACAAAAATTCTAAATTAAGTTGTATTATTAAGTGATAAACTTTAATTTGAAAAATATGATTATAATAAATATGCTCAAATTTATATATTTTTTTATAATTTCTAATATAGGTAGAGTTATGCTCCAATATTTTCCAATAAATAATATTAATAATAATTTAAAATCAAGTAATTAGAATTACAAAATTATTGTGGGGGCAAAAATCTATCACAACGTAAAAAAGGTTGAAACTCGATGAGAACGACATAAAAATCATTGCTCTAATGTAAAGGGTTTGACGTAAAATTTACTATTTTTTTAAAATCCTAATTTTGGCAAATTTATACTCAATAAAAATAATTATTAATAATAAAAATATTAAGTTAAGTATTAATGAGGCCATAAAATTATTATGAGACCAAAATTAATCACAATACAAGAAAAGTTCAAACATGATAGAATTAAAAAAAAGACCTTGGTTGGATCTGGTCGTGCGACCCAAACCGGCGCGTAGGTGGCTAGATTTGGCTGCGTGTGAGAATAGTCTAATTCTTCAAAGAATTTACCCTCAAATTCCAAATTAGAAACAAGAATAATCCTTCTTGGGGTAAGTGGGCATTTGTTGACCCTAAAATATTGATCTCTGTATGTAACTTTTGGGCTGAAATAAGAGGATGCTGTACTCTATAGAAACAGCGGGAGATAAATGTGATATCCAATTCCACCAATGCAATTTCACCCGTGATTCAAGAAGTAACTTTTGAATTAAATTTTTGAAAATTTGCACTAGTCAACTTTGAGATTTTCAAATATTGTGGCTCAATAAAAGCCTGAATGATTACTTCTTTCCGACTCTAGTGAAGGTAAATCATTAGGAATTAATTCAACTATTGATTTATTACTTAAAACTTATTTAAACACTTCCACAAAATAGATGACCTGGAGGTCTTCTTTGATTTCATTAAGTTATCCAGGAATGAAAGCTCTAAAATTGTGAAATAGCAGACTTAATGAGTAAAGGTTCATCTAAAGTTTGTTGTAGATCCTCTTTTTGGGGATAAAAATGATTAATATGAGTATTAGTAGAAAAATTAGAAAAGCAATTTCTATTAACACTCATGGGCTCTTGGTGGCGTCTTTTGCTGTCTCTTGATTGTTCCTCGACTTGACGATTAAATTGCTCGTATCGACGACTGGCGTCTTCAAGCGCATTTTGACATTGTTGTTGTGAGACCGTTATGGAGGTTGCAAGCTTGGTGATAAGATCCTCCAAGTGAGATGACTCTGATGCTATTAGGAGGGGGTTATTCAACTATTTTGGTGCCAACATGTTGGAAAGGTTGCGCATTTATCTTAGTAGTGGTGTTAGAATGGAGATCAAGTGGGTGAAGACTGGATCGTAGACGGCGGAAAGGATGGCCTCTGAACAGTGGTGGGAATGGATTCAATCGACGCGCGTTGACAAAATAACAAGGATCATCGGGTGGAGTGGTGGATTTGACAAAAAAACAAGAATAGTCGTTCGTGATTACACGAACGAAAAATCTTGTTCTTGATGCCAATTTATGAGGGTGAAGGTAGTAAAATTTGAAACAATTGTTAAAATTCCTGTGGGGAGGAGGTCTCTAAATAATTATCCACAATTCTTAAATCATAAAATTAGAGGAGGGAAATCAAAATTTAGACAATAGGGGGAAAGAAGAATTGAATAAACGAATCATTTTATTCATCATCAATCAAGTCTCTTCTTACAAGAGGCCTAAGTCCTTTATTTATAGAGGTATATGAGACAATTAAATATTAAAACTCCAATGAATTTACAAGTAAATTGAATATGATAAGAAAACTCCTAAGCCTTAAAAAAAATCAATTACAAAAATATTGCTCTACATTATACACTTGCCAAGATCTTTTCAGAATTCTCTTAGATGTGAAAGTGTAAAAATTAGGAGTTTTCAAGCAATGATAATGACATAATTGCCAAAGCTTGTAAATAATTTCCAAGTCTTATAAATCTTAAGATATGCTCAAATATACTTTTTAAGGCCCTATTTGTATCCCAATAAGGAATCGTTATGTCTTTGAGCTTGTCGTATAATCCTTTTCAACGACTAATTTTGAAAAAAATTGAGGCTGTTTGACTATCGATCGATCTACCTATCATCTTGGTGATTGCCTTGAGTGCAAAGGAACTGAGCTTTTGTTTTATGCCATGACCAATTTACCTGCCAAAATGTAGCCGATCTCCTACCAAATTCAGTTGATCTATTTAAATTATACGATTGGCTGTCCATCGTTGGCCAAATTCCATGCTTACATTTTCTTTTTATTTTTATTGAATTGTGTACATGACTTTTTAAATATTTTCTCGAAGAGTTTAATGAGTTGAATTATGAAAATTTTAAGCTCAACAAGATCTCTGGTGAGGCAAATCTAATAATATGGTGAAAAATTAAATTGATGCCATACCCGGTGAAATTGGGACTTCAATGATGTAAATATTTGAGAGGATTCTAGGCTATGTAAGCACGTGGAGGATGACCGTGAAAAACTAACGACTGAGAAGCGTTTTCCTTTGTAATAAATAAAGTCAATGACATCCATATCGGACAATGGCGAGTCATCCGTATTTGAGGTCGACGATGGCAATGCCTCCCAACCCATTGGCTGAAGACACACTATACACAATCAAAATGGCAACAAATTTTAGGATGGAAGGAAATTGAACAAAGATAAGTGGTGCTTTGAAAGAAAAAAGATTAGTGGTTGCCACATGAGCACAAATACTCCTAACAACTTCAGATTGAAGAGGATCGTGCAAGAATTGGAATCGAATGTAATACATGATTATGATTATAAATTAGATTTGGCAACGCAGAGATGGGTTGTCAAGCCACTAAAGATTTATACTTGCTTTTAAGCTTCGATTGCTGAAACTTCAATGCACATTGTATGTTGTTATTATACGACTAACCTAAATAAATATTAACTGTTACAAAAGAAAAGAAACAACGAGACGCATATCCTTCACTGGATAGAATCATGTTTTACATAATTCATTAATAAATGTAAGACAACGGACATTAATTAAATTCTTCGTAACCAACAAAATATCCAAGTCGAAAGACTAATTCTGCATTAATATTCACGTTGTTAGACTTTGCAGTTATCAATTCAAGTTATTCAACTGTAGATGATAGAATCAACTATTCCTCGTCCACTTCCTTTCTCGCTAATACTAGCAGTTCTACTTCGATTCTACTATTGACCAAAGTATGGCCGACATGAGTTTTTATCATTTTTAGATGCGTCGACCCAATGTCGGGCCGCAGTTCCTCATCTCTTAGTGCCAAAAATTCAACTCCTAGTCTTCAAACCTCCTGGGCCTTGCTCATCATTGTCATCTGCCCGCCAAATTCCCAAACATCGGTATCTTCTAAACCATTCACAACTTCCTCAACTGTCAATCAAAAAACGAAAGCTTTAATAGGAAGGGATAAAAACATGGCCGAGCAGCCCAACCCATCGTCCAGCTGTGTAACGCGACGCTGGTAGCGATCTACACAAGGATCCAGCTGCAACGCCGTGTGCCATGGTTACAAAAATTAGAATCGAAATCGGAATCAGTTTTCGAGGGAGTCGGAATCGGAATCGAAATTAGTCTAAATCGAACAGGAATCGGTTTAGTTGAATTGGTCCAAATAAGTCATATATAATAATTTAACAACTCATAACATAAATATATAAAAATTAGATATTAATGTCATTTTGATATTATTATGTGCATTATTTTTTTATGATATTTTTTTATATTTTTTTAGATTTTTAAATTATTTTTAATTAATTATTATTTTTTCCTCGAATTGGAATCAAGTCAAATTTTAATTACAAAAATTTCCGGCCTCGCTATGCTTAGACTCCCTCCATAGGCCCCACCCGGTGAGTCCTGCCTCATCCCCCTCCTTGTACATTTGCCCCCCTGCCACCCTAGTCCCGTCGGCCCCGATCCGTCCCCCGCCAACCACACTTCCCCCGCAGGCCCCCCCGCTGGCCTTGCCTCCCCCTTCGGCCCTGCCCTGCCCTATCGGAGGGGCGGCAACAACGATAGAGGGAGAGCAAGGGGTATTTTTATTATTATAAACTTTAAATTCTTATTTTTCATATACATAAATAACTTATATAATATAAAATTAAGAGTATTTTAATAATTTACTTAAAACCGATTCCATCCCAAATTTGAATCGAATTCTGCCTGATCTGATTTTTCCAGCAGTGCGATGTGCCCCTCCGGTCTACTTCCTTCAACTTAGTCTGAACACATTATATGTATATTATGATTATCTTATTTGAAAGTAGGCGGCGGGATTATTCTCGCATTCAAAGTAACATAAAATTTGGAGAAAAAATGCAAAAAAAGAGAGTAGTGTTGACGCCTCAGGATACCAGCATTGTCCTACTGTTTTTTTTTCGGAAAATATGCTTTTGTAAAAAGAAACAAGACCAATCAACCTCGATATGTAATCGATTTCCCAACTACTGTGATGAATGATCCAGTCTTGAGTCGTAGTCATCATCCATTTCTTATTCAGTCTATGTTATGATAAGTTGTATAAACATTGCATTTACGTCAGAGCTGATAACTCAACAAAATCAAATAGAAAAAAGACAAATCACCGAGATGGGTTTTATAAAACAATAGTAAGCATAGTAACATGAAGACAGCTATCTATCTTCCATTACACTTCGGACTAATAAAAGAATTAGGCTGCTATTGCGAAAATTATTCAGTTCTAATTCCTACTTCCACTGAAATTGATGATGTAAAAGGTGGGGGCAATGAGCAAACAAGTCAAGCCCAACCCAAAAACGTTGAAAAAATCTACCTTCAAATCCATCTCCGCATCCCCATTTTCCAAAAAAGTCTTCAACATTGTTTCCTTTTTTCTCCTCCACCTTCGCCTTCCAAACTCCAACCTAGGTCCCTTTTTATATCCTCCTCTTCTCCTTCTTAATCCTCAATTCCTTCCATTTTCCCCTTGTTCTCCGCCATCAACGTCCATGCCAAAGCCCGACCTAGAGACCCTTTTCCGCAGCGCCAGCGGCGGCGCCGGCGGCGATCGGAGAGTCTCCTGCGAGACGGTGCTACAGACCCAAATCCCCGCCGGCGACGAATTCGCCGATTACCCGCCGGAGTCGTTCCAGGTGCCGCCGGAGGAGGAGCTCGAGTGGTACGATAGAAACGCTTTCGTCGTGGGTAGAAGTGGCTCTACCAAGGGGAGCTTCAACCCTTCGACTTTTCCCGGCGTCAAGTCCAACTCGAGCTCGCGGCGGAGTTCGGTGAAGAGCAGGAGGGTGTCCATCATTGGCCTGCTCAAGCTGCCGGACTCGGGGCAGCTCCGCCGGAGCATCCGGAGGAACAGTCAGCCGCAGGGCATCCGATTGACGGCCAAGCGCGCCGCCCGGCGGGAAGCTTCTTCCGGCGCCGAGCCGGGGTCACCGAAGGTGTCCTGCCTCGGCCGTGTGCGGTCCAAGAGCAGAAGCCGGCGGTGCAGGAGCAGAAGAGAGCCGGCGGCGGCGTTGGAGCCGGAGGGAAAAGTCCCGGCCAAGAAGAAGTCGTCGGGGTTTTGGGGTCCGATTGCGGGGATTTTCAGGTTAGGGCGCCGGGGGCGGAAGAGCGCGGCTGATCGCGAGGGGAAGATGACGGCAGATCCGTCAATCGAAGGGGGGAAGCATGTTGCCGAATTGCGTCGTTATCCGGTTGTGCTGACGGTTGAGACGTCGGAAGCGGCGGCGCCGGGCTTGGGGGGATGAAGCGGTTTGCGTCGGGTCGGAGGCCGGCGTCGTGGGGGAGGACAAGGTGGAGGCGGCGGTCCGGCAGGGAGAGCAGTCGCCGGAGGTATGAAGATCGGATCGGTCGACGTCGCCAGCGGCGACGCGCCCACTTATTTTGAAAGAAAATCTTTATGCAAAGTTTTCAGAGTTGTCCATGTAAAAAGTAGTCTTTGCACTTTCTGCTCTCTGTCTCTCTCCTTCTACAAAAACAACGTTCCTGGTTTTCATTGTTGTGTGCGTCATTTTCTCTTGTTTTTTCAAAAAGCTTGCTGGTTTTGTGTTGAAAACTAGATTCGGACACACACACAATGGGCGGCCAATATGAGTTTGTGCTAAATTGGCCTTAAACAATCCACTTTTGCTGTGTAAATAGTTGAAGAAGCATTTATGTAGCAAATGCCCACCTTATCCATTTAAAATAATAGCTGAGATTATTTCTAATTGGAAATTTTTTAGTTAATTAATTGTACCCGAACTTGCTTACATATTTGCACGTTTATTAAGTAGTTATCAAAGTTTTATCAAATGCGTATATTTGCTAAGTTGGTATATGTCTCTATATCCCTATATCCATCCAGTTAATTGATATATGCCTATAAGGCACGGTTGAGCCAGGCATGTCTAAACATCTTCCCTCCTCCTTTATTAACCACCCACTCCAAAGACCTGAGCATTGAGATAATTAGAAATCATAAACACGTGGCACATAAGTCTAATTTGAGTAGAGCTACATTTCAATGCTTCTTAAGATAATTAAAATAAGTAAAATTCTAAACAATATAGATATTTGAGGGAGTCTTAGTGGGCCAAACCCCATAAAAATATTTAAAGAAGAATTTGTAATTAAATATAAAATGATACTTTATTCACGATGTAATGCTAGTTATAGTCTATTCATAATATAATTGTATTTTTTTATTTAAGAACGAAACTACTCTAATTTTGCTTTCGTTTTGAGTTTGTGTGAGAAATTAATTTACATCTGTAAAATGGCCCAATAATCTCTTTTATTTCAAAAAATAAAAGAAGAACGATAGAGGGAGGCTCGTTGTTGCTAAATATGGCCAGCGTCCGGCTATCCTTGTAAGATTAGATTCGGCATAGAAGTATGAGTACAACCGAACCGGGGAAAACGAAGGCTAACCTTTTTCAGCCCCATGGTACTGATCTTTCACCTCCGTACCTAGATACCAAATGAGTGGAATGGTTTACACTAGCATAAATAAGGACCGAGGTGGGCTAGAAGAAAGCTCCGGAGATCTTGACCAAATCTGGCCAAGGTTGGCCAAATCGACGTCTAAGTATGTTGTCTTTGATTAGATCCAGCTGCGGCCAAATTTTGTCACCCACAGCATCTCCTGTGTAAATCCAACAACTAACAACCCAAATTCTTTTTACTTGAATTTAAACCCAAATAAAGGAGGTAGTTAAACCTTAAAAGTATTGTTCAACAATCAATCTGTCTATATAATAATCTCCTTCTCACAGGAGGGTCCACGTGTTATAATTTTACCATGTATCATTTAATATTTTTATAATTTTACCCTACGTATTCCTAATTAAATGTTTCCTTCAAATTTTACATGTTTTATCAAAAATTCAATATTTTTTTACAATTTTTCTCTTTCTTATTGAAAAAATATTAATTAAGTATCATACAATTCTCAAATATTTTTATTAGGAATATATTAATTAATTGTTTTGTATAGTGGAAAATTGAATTAAAAAAATAATATTAAACCAAATGTATATTATTAATTCTAAATCAATTATTACTATTGTTATTATATTTATATTATTTTGAAAAATATTATTATTAATTATTGTGTATACTCAAGTAATTGTAGTGCATATTATTTATCTATATTTGGTAAATTTTATTTTCACCTTAGGCACGTAAAAAATAGTAAAAATTTTAATTAATTTGTCATGTGTTTATAAATAATTATAAAACATAAGTAAGAATCTTAATTAAACTAGGTTAAGATATCTAATTTGAGTCAAATTACATTTAATCTTTCTTTAAATAACAAAAAACAAATAAAAATTGTAATTTAAAAATAAAATACAAGTTATCAATATAATTAAAAATTAATATATTTAAAATTATTATGTTTAATAAAGATATTCATAAAGTCTGCGCATCGCATTCCGACTAGTAAGTTATAAACTTCCGTCAATTTGTATATAGAAGATCATTATACACCTTAGCACAAGAGTAATCGTTATAAATAAATCATAAAATATAAAGACGTTCAAATATAATAATTATACTAAAATTACACACAAAATTCCTATAACCATTGAGGTTGATAACACAAATTTCAAATCGATATCAATTTTGCAATTAATTATTGACTAATAAAATAAAACATATACAATAAACTATTTAGTAAACAAAACTTAATTTTTGTAGGTAAAAATAAGCATGTATATAAGTATTATATTAATATTAAAAAAATAAGCATGTATATAAGTATTATATTAATATTAAAATAAGGCTGAAGAAGTATACGACATACAACAACTTAACTGTATTAGGGGTATAATAATAATATTAATAAGACAAAATAACATGTGTTCATCTTTTGTTGGATTAACTCTTATTATCGTTTTAACATAAGGTTCCAAAAATTTTGTTACTCTCTTTCATTGGTAAAATATATACACCACATATTAAAGATTATTATGTACACGAGCCAAGTTTTCACTTTTAATTTACCTTGACAGTTACTCAATTTTGATAAACTTATATATTATTTAATGGCTATATTTACATCTACTTGTGTTGAATAGTTAATTGCTTCACTCTTATGATTTTATTTTTCTTATATTTGAAGCCTCGCAATATTCCGTTTATTTAATCAAATCACTTGTTAATATAATCTACAAGTAATACAATGATTATTAGGTTTGAAGAATATAAATTAGTTAGTATAATAGAAGTTTACTCTATACCCTCATTTTCTTTATTAATTGTTTGATTTCACTAGAAATCAAATGAATATTAATAGTCGTTAATACTTGACGAATAGTAGTTGAGTTTGAAGAAAAAGGTAGGACTTTAAGTTTGAAATAGTCATCTACAGTTTAAAGAAAAGGTCAGACTGTCAACTACATAGGAAATTTGTTGTCCTAATAATATGGGTTTTTACCCAAAGTAAGTCTTACGCTGTTTTTGATAGAGTTTTACAGCAGAGATTACATATTCTTAATTAATGATAGTTAAAAAATTATCAAAATTAGATCAGTAAATAAATATTAAAAAGGTAAAAAAACACTTCCTCCTTATAAGATTAGCTTTTGAGTTAATAAAATAATATTAAATTGAAACCTAAAGTTATGAACAAACTTATTGTACCAAAATTCTAATTATAATAACTTAGTTATGTATTTATCTGTCGCTTTATATGTATAATTTGTCACAATATTTCTCTAGCTTTGCATTATAAAGAAATCTCTTGTAACTTAGATGCCTAGACATCTTAATTTTATCGCTCATGAACTTTCCACCATTGCGTGATCATATATTTTGAGCTTTAGTGGTGGGGTTTTTTTAAATAAAATAAAAAAAGCAAACAAAGAGAAGAAAGTAAGTAAAAGGGGTTGTGTTTTGTCTTTTTTTATTTCGTAATGATTACAACCGTTAGATTAATTGTCTATGGCCTCCTAAATGTGCACTACATTGTAGAGCACTACATTATTAGAATAGGTAATAAATAATGGTACATTTAAAACTTATTAATACAATATATTAATAAGATATAAAATTAACTAAATATACATTACTAATTTATTTTTAAATAAAATAATAAATATATATTTAAATTTAACAAAATTTTCTTCTGTTTTTTAGAAGATAATAATTGCAAACAAAAATAAAAAATAGTTTCATTTTATGTTGAAAATAAGTAAGAAACTTAATTGAGTAGTATTAATAAGTAAAAAACTTTAAATTGAGTACAATTGTAATAATTTAATGAAATTTATTATTTTTAAAATATTTTTAATTTAGACAGAATTTTATTGTAAGTATTTTTAATAATAAATAAATAAATAGAAATTTTAAATTATGTAGAAATCTTCAATTGAGTATACATGATAAGTAACAAACTCTAATATTAAATTCAGTAATATGTTTACAATCATGTTAAATTTTACTACTCTTTTTAAGTTCATAAGTTGATTAGAATTATATTTTAATATTTTGCTAATAATAATAATCATCTTAAATTAAATAAGTATTGATAAACTCTATTGGGGACCAAAATCAACCACATCTTAAAAAAGGTTAAAACATAACAAAAAATAAAAATGCAATATACTAATTTAAGGGGATTGAAATAGGTACCTAATAATATTTAACTAGTCAAGATTGGTTCAACATGAAAGTTATGCTTAAAATTTATTTACATTATTTAAAAAAAGTTTATATCCGAGAGAGATTAAAATTAAGTATTTCATATTTTTTATATTCAAAGAATTTATTTTTATTATTATATAGAAATTTATCAGATATTTTAATAAAATCAAGAATTTTACTTTAAAAAGAATTATAATTGAAGATTTCTCCAATAATATTAGAAAATACGATCTTAAACCAACACCAATCATATATATTGTTCGAACGCGGGATCGTCCGCCCCTCAAATCGGTTCTTGTGTGTGATTCGGGTTTAAAGGTTGGGTGGACCGAGACGCCCTTGCCGCGCACAGAAATAGTGCAATAAAAATACTATCAAAACACAAAATAATACGCTGGAAATTTTTATGTGGTTCCCCAGAGGATTCAACGTGAATTCCTAAGGGTCACTCCACGGTGAGGTCGATGCTCACAATCTACTATTTTCTTTGAAGATTACAAATTACAATGCTTAATGGAATTTTTGCCACTTAAATTCTTTAATTCCATATACACCTTGCAATGCCTCGATGAAGAACTTAACTCAACTGCCTTGAGAGAGAAAATCTGTCACAGAGTATCTAACCAATCGGAGTAAGAGAATAAATCTAGAGCTGAAGTTTAAGTTGATCCCGATTAAATTGGTCCCGGTCTTCAATCTCTAAATGACTTGTCTGATGGGCGAGTATGGACTAAGTTATGAACATCACTTATCCACAACAACAAGGCAAAGTTTCACAACGTTAAGCTCCAGTGTCTACGACAGTGGCTACTTGGCTCTTCGAAAGACAGCCCCTTCTTCACTTCGCATTTGTTTCCGGCAACTACAGCAACGAAATTTAGTGAAACTCAGTTTGGGTTTATAGATCACTTCTTCGCCTTCAGGTTGAACCTCACGACGGGGTCGGGAACGACCGGAACTAGTCGGAAAAAATTAGCGAACTCCGACCTCCGCTGCTCTGTTTTCTGCTTTGTCGGCCAGCAACGTCCTCGCTTCCCAATTTTTCTTGGAGTCCTCGGTGGCGAACTCCGGCAGCTCTCGATTTGGGTTTGTAGATAACTTCTCCATCTTCACGTTGAACCTCACGACGGGGCCGGGAACGACAGGAACTGGTCGAAAAAATTAGCGAACTCCGACCTCCGCTGCTCTGTTTTTCGCTTTGCCGGCCAGCAACGTCCTTGCTTCTCGATTTTTTCTTGGAGTCCTTGGCAGCGAACTCCGGCGGCTCTCGATTTGGGTTGTAGATAACTTCTCCTTCTTCACGTTGAACCTCACGACGGGGCCGGGAACGACCGGAACTGGTTGGAAAAAATTAGCGAACTCCGACCTTCGCGGCTCTGTTTTCCGCTTTTCTTGTCAACAACAAGAAAGGGGTTAGACAGTGGACTCCCAAGCTTCGGTATGATCCTTTGTAGCTACTCTACGACAGCAAGATGTGGCAACAGCGTTGATGGGCAGTAATAGAACTCTTTCTTGGCATGGTAGGGCTCCACACTGGGCTCTCGCAGGTGCACATTTCCTTCTCTTCAAGCAGCGGCGGTGTCAAACGAGGGAACAATTCTGATGCTTCAAGACAGCAAAAAGCATACTTTAGCAGCCTTCAACGCGTCTCCACGGCTGATAATAGCAATTTAGAGCAGCACGATGATCAGATGGTCTCTTACGGCCATTTGTTACAGCGATGTAGCAGGGGTGTCAACCTGGGCACCTCTCGGTTGAGCAGAGGGCAATTTCTGGCACAACAGCATCACCTAAGGGCGGCAACAATTCTCCTTTCCAAGGAAAGGTTTCTAATGGTGACGGGATGACGACGAACCTCCAGCAAAAAGTTTTTCACCATGAAAGAATAGAGCAGTGAGGCAAATCCGTGATGGTGTGTAGCAATGATAGCAGCAGCATTCCAAAACAAAAAGGCATGGGTGTCCCTCCTGGGCACAGTTATCCCTCCTAGCCAACCTTCCTCCTCCACAGAATGTCACCGACAGCTACTTTGCAATGGCGGGAAACCTCCTAAGCATGGCTTCAAGGGGGAAAGGGCGGCTACTTCGACGAGGTTGGGCCAAGGCAACAACTTGACTGCAGCGGCTTCCCTCCTTCATGACAAACGGGTAAGGGAATCCATGGCTGGATGATGAGGGCTCCGAACAACAACCTATTCCGGCGAAGGTGTAACTCCAGGACTCTTCGGCGATGGCGACCTTCAGATGGTGACGAAAAATTCCCGTGAATCAGCAAGAGTCATAGTTGCAGGGGAGCGGGGCAATGGGCAATAATTCTTCGGATTCCAAAGCTATGACGCCAATCTCAAAATTTTCCCCCTTCTCTTCAGCCATGACACCCGGCTTTTATAGAATTGGATAATTCCTGAGAGATTGATTTCCTCCGGCAGTTCTAAAACGTCTACCTCTTCCTCTGGCAATTCTTTCTCCGACAGTTATGGAACCGTGTGACCCATTCTTGAAGTCATCCACGTTAACAAACAAACACCAATCCTAGGAATTATTCACATGACCGGATAAACATAAATATGTGCAAACATATATATATATATATATAATATTAATAAGGAATAATTTTTATTCAAAATAAGAATAATAAGGGCTAATGCAGGCTTAGAATTTAAAGCATATATATCGATATATACATAACTTAACGAAATAATTTTGACAATAATAATGTTTAAGAGGAAATATTATAATATTTTATTAATTATTCTTATAATAAAAAATAAATAATTGACTTTTACATAAAATTTATGAAAATTCAAATATAAGTAATATAACTTTTCCTCCCGGGCATGGCCTCCACGGCCGCCTCCGGTTAACAGTTCTCCCCCTCCCTCGATCTCGTATCCTCTCCACTACCAAACCAATTAGTAGTCGAGCTCCTCCTCCCACCCGATCTCCCCCATCGACGACGGCGCTACCTTTCCACCACCGAGTTCCCAACCAACGAGATTTTTACCACAGGCAAGCTTTTTACCCCCTCCCCTTCCTCCGTTTCTCGCCGACTTACCAGTGACTTATCGCCGATGTCGTATTGTGGGTGGAATTTGTAAGGACGACCCGCCGACGCAGAGAAGTCGGCTCGCCGACTTTTCTCGATATTGCAAACCCTAGTTTCAATTAAAACCTAGTTTTTTGTGTGTGTGGCGTGTTAAGTATGATGTAGGATGCAGAACTGGTTATTCGAGATGAACGTAAATAAGTTTCTAGTAAAGATAACAATCTTTTTGTGGCCTTGTTAATTTTTGTTATTTAGAGCTGGCGGTTAAGATGAACTGAAACGGAAACAGTTTCATCATTGTAGGTTTTGCCTAATGGAATTCACAATAGAAGAAGATGACGGTTATGTCGAATATATCCCTGTTAAGAAGCGGCGGGCAATGGAAGCACAGAAACTTTTGCAGAGAAAGGGGAAGATTTCTGCTGCCATTGCCCCCAACATGGAGGATCTCAACGACGCGTCCTCCAAACCTCCCGAAGCAAAGCCGAGTCTACTAGAGAAGGCTTCCCAGCTGAAGCGGGACCTTCCAGAGATATCCCCTACTGAGCAGCTTGTTCAGCAGGAGAAGGAACTCGTGGAAAATCTTTCTGATCGCAAAACACTAATGTCAGTGCGCGAGCTTGCCAAGGGCATCATTTACACTGATCCCATCCCAACTGGGTGGAAGCCACCTCTGGCAATTCGCCGCCTTGGACCCAAAGTGGCTGAATCAGTACGCAAGCAATATCACATTCTTGTGGATGGAGAAAATGTGCCTCCACCGATTAAGAATTTCAAAGACATGAGGCTGCCAAATCCTATTTTGAAGAATTTGGAACTAAAGGGTATCATTCAGCCAACGCCTATCCAAGTGCAGGGACTTCCAGTGATATTGTCAGGCAGAGACATGATTGGCATTGCGTTTACTGGGTCGGGAAAAACACTTGTGTTTGTTTTGCCATTGATTATGGTGGCCTTACAAGAGGAAATGATGATGCCAATTATGCCTGGTGAAGGTCCATTTGGTTTGGTAGTCTGTCCTTCAAGAGAGCTTGCAAGACAAACTTACGAGGTGGTTGAGCAATTTTTGACTTCGTTGAAAGAGGATGGGTATCCTGAGTTGAGGCCGTTACTTTGTATTGGAGGGGTAGATATGAGGTCTCAGTTGGAGGTGGTTAAGAAGGGTGTTCATATAGTGGTGGCGACACCTGGAAGATTGAAGGATTTGCTTGCAAAGAAAAAATGAATCTTGACAATTGCAGGTAATGAGTTCGATGGACTGCATCTGTGCTTCATTTTGAAGTTTATGTATTTTTTTTGTATTCTTTTAAGTGTTTTTCTTTTCTTGTTTCTTGGACAACTTGACTAGTCAGATTTTTGTTTTGTTTTGTTTCTGTTATTAATATCCAGAAGAGTAGTAGAAACTTGTATTCTTTAAGTAGCTGTTTCTCTCAATTTTGTTCTTTCTGACTGCTTTGTCTTGCAGGTATTTGACGTTGGATGAGGCAGACAGGTTAGTTGACCTGGGATTTGAGGATGACATTCGAGAAGTTTTTGATCATTTTAAAGCTCAGAGGCAGACTCTTTTATTTTCTGCTACCATGCCTAAAAAATCCAAAACTTTGCTCGTAGTGCTTTGGTTAAACCTGTAACAGTTAATGTAGGGAGAGCTGGAGCCGCCAATCTCGATGTCATTCAAGAGGTTGAATATGTTAAACAGGAAGCCAAGATAGTCTATCTTCTAGAATGTCTACAGAAGACCCCACCTCCTGTCCTCATATTTTGCGAAAATAAAACTGATGTTGATGATATACACGAGTATGTTCTTTTGAAAGGAGTGGAAGCTGTTGCTATACATGGAGGCAAGGATCAAGAAGAGAGAGAATATGCAATTGCTTCTTTCAAATCTGGGAAGAAAGATGTTTTGGTTGCAACTGATGTGGCGTCAAAGGGATTAGACTTTCCAGATATCCAGCATGTAATCAATTATGACATGCCAGCTGAGATAGAAAACTATGTTCACAGGATTGGCCGTACAGGAAGGTGTGGGAAAACAGGGATTGCCACAACATTTATAAACAAGAACCAGAGTGAAACCACTCTTCTAGATCTGAAGCATCTGTTACAAGAAGCCAAGCAACGGATACCGCCAGTCCTTAGTGAATTGAACGATCCCTCTGAAGATGCAGAGGCCGTGGCACATGCTAGTGGTGAAAAGGGTTGTCTTTATTGTGGTGGGCTTGGGCACCGTATCCATGACTGTCCAAAGCTTGAACACCAGAAAAGTGCCGCTATTGCTGGCTCCAGAAGAGAATACTTTGGAGGTGGAGGTTATCGTGGAGAGATGTGAATTGTTTTGCAGTTGTAAGACAATGCATGTTTTTATGCTCTTTCAGCAATGAAAATTTCTGACTCACTCAACTTTCTCTAGATTTTACCATTTGCAATTGCATAGATCATAGTTTAGGATCTATGCCCCCAACACCCTTTGGGTATTAGAAGAAGAAGAAGAAGGAAGCATCTGTTACAAGAAGCCAAGCAATGGATACCACCAGTCCTCAGTGAATTGAACGATCCCACGGAAGATGCGGGGGCCGTGGCACACGCGCGTGGTGAAAAGGGTTGTCTTTATTGTGGTGGGCTTGGGCACCATATCTGTGAATGTCCAAAGCTTGAACACGAGAAAAGTGCTGCTATTGCTGGCTCTAGAAGAGAATACTTTGGGGGTGGAGGTTATCGTGGAGAGATGTGAATTGTTTTGCAGTTGTAAGACAATGCATGTTTTTATGCTGTTTCAGCTGTGAAAATTTCTGTCTCACTCAACTTTCTGTAGATTTTACCATTTTTAATTGCATAGATCATAGTTTAAGAGGAAGAAGATTCAAGTTTCTCTAGATGCATATTTTGTCGAATGACAACCAAATGTTGATCAATCTGGTGAGTTTATTAACCTTGTACAGTAATATGGTCCTTCCCTTTTCGACTCTCATTTTTGTAAGATTACTTTGAAGATGACGATTATGTCGAATATGATCACAGTACAAAAATTATGAATTTGCTGCGCCTTGTCGTATTACGTGGGTAAATATCCTAACATTATATTACAGGAAGTAGCAGAAGGCATGAATGCAGAAAGCTTATGGTCATACGTTCAAATGTAGTCGGCAGTAGGTAGGATGTTGCTATTGCTTTTTAGGTGCTAATGTGTAGTGAGTTTGCTAGAACTGCTGCTGATCTTTAGACATGGAATATTTCTGGTTATCTTCCTTAGTGGTTTTTCTATGACATATTAGTTGACCCGTGGTTTTTGGTTAATGTTAATTTCAAACGATTTCCTATGAGCAAATTGTAGAAGTCTGTATGTTATCACCAATTAATTTTTCATGTAGGCCATCCTTCATATTCAATGAACACCTTCAATTGCCCTGAGCTAGTTGGTTTTTTCCCAAGAAACGGCTACTTAATTATTTTCGGTTTATCCGGTAGTGCAGAATGTGGATTGCTGCATCGTGATTCGTGGTTGATAATATCTATATTCTCCTATCGTGTTTGTGAAATGCAATTTCTTTTCTTTTTCGTTTTTTTGTTTAAGAATATCAGATACCATTTTCATGTGATGACAAAACTTGATTACTTCGCATGGCTGCATTCTTGGAAAATCAAAAGCTTTTGTTTTTGTTGGGAGGATTTGTTGCACCGCACCCACAGTGAATAACAGACCCTAGTTGAACCTAATAATAAAAACAGTTGAAAACCGGGATTATTTATTTATTTATTTATTTTTAAAACAGGGAGTTTTTAGTCCGTGACGTTTGACATGCTAGCCGAGCTTTCTTGTGTTTCTGCTTTTCACTCTGTGCTGACTGCGGACGATTGAAAGAGACCTCCGCAATCGCCTGAAGGTAAGTGTAACATAGCCCCGCAGCTTTGTTTTTTAATGGCTTGTAGCCCCATGTGCTGGAATTCTGTAGAGCGTTCACACGTCTCATGTTTTCACCGGCTAATGTCCTTTTTTTTTCTAATAATTTTTATTGTTACTGCTGGTAGTGATGCAAGGCCAAAACTGAAACACGAAGTGAACTTATGCTCTGTTGATTCATCCAATAGCTAGCCTTCTCTATTGGTCATGGCTCTCTACTTCTGAAGCATCTGAAGTTTTTCTGGTAAATAACTCCGTGAATATTTGAACAGGGAAGATTTGATGTCCTGCTTCATCGACTCGAGGCAGGTTCTAAACCATCTGTTTCTCAGCCTCCTAAGCCTCTGTTGATTGCAGACACCAACAGATGCAGGGGACTTTCCCCTGCTTGTTTTCCTCCATGGCTACCTTCTCTACAATTCCTTCTACTCTCACCTTCTCAAGCACATCGCCTCTCATGGGTGCATTGTTGTTGCCTCTCAGGTTTGAATCGCTATCATCTTAACGGAGTTTAGAACTTTCTTTTTCTATTAACTCTTGTTTGCATGATTTGCATCTCATCACCCCTGTTTTCTTCAATCTCAGCTTCTCAAGACCTTGGCAAGCCATAAACTTAGCACCGACACCATGGTTTGGAAATTGTGCCCACAAATGAATATTCATGTCTAGATTATGATATTTTCTGCGCCCGATGCAACGGGTAGTTTAGGCCAACACAAAATTGCCTTGATTCACCATATTTTCAGAACTGCCAATGCATAATTGTGATAACGAAGACCTCTGATCAATCTATTGCATTTTACGACTGCAAGACCTGACAGCATGATCATTTATTTCAAGTTTCTTAAGCTAACAGAAGTCTGTATTCTCAATTCTGATACAGTTATACCAGATTGCTAGAGCCGACTGCACAGAAGAGATCAATGACGTAGCAGCGGTATCAGATTGGCTATTGCATGGTCTAAGACTTGTCCTTCCCACCAACGTCCATCCTATTGTAAGCAAGGCAGGGCTAGCAGGTCACAGCCGTGGGGGTAAAGTGGCTTTTGCCCCAGCAAAGGACCTCGGGAAGACTTCAATGGAGTTTTCTGCACTAATTGGCATAGACCTAGTTGACGGAATGGACAACATAAAGCAAACAACTCCCATCATCTTAACTTATGTGCCCAGATCTATTCACGTAAATATGGCAGTTCTAGTGGTTGGTTCACGTTTAGGGGAGGTGAAGAGGAGCCCTTGCTTCCCGCCGTGCGCTCCAAAGGGTGTGAACCATGAGGATTTCTTCAATGAGTGTAGCTCTCCTGCCTGCTACTTTGTGGCGAAGGACTATGGACATTTGGCCATGTTGGATGACGAGACCAAAGGGCTGAGAGGGAAGGCGACCTACTGCCTGTGCAAGAATGGTGAGTCGAGGAATCCCATGAGGAGATTTGTCGGAGGGATTGTGGTGGCCTTCTTGAGAGCTTATTTGCTTGGTGATGATACAGACTTGGTGTATGTGAGGGAGGATCCTCATTGTGCACCATTGCAGCTTAAAACTTTGGCCTATCTTGTTTGATCGCTTGAGCACTTGCTTGTTTTCAAATAACAGGCAGAAGTATTAATTACTCCAGTCATTCTCAAAGGAGTTAAAAACTTCTTTACTTTGAAGTTGAATGCCATGTTAGGAAGAGTCTCTTTTGATCCGAAGAATTCTTTCACCATTTCTAGCTTGAATCACCCATTTTTCAGTAAAAAGCTCTGATCAGCAAGGCTAGCCGGCATCTCCCGTTGTCATCGCCGTGGTGAGAGAGGACTACGGCTGGGGAAGGAGATTACGCTCCCTTACCCCGTGAATCTGACTGATAACCTTTGGAGGTCTGCAATATTTTGTAATGTGATTCACGAGCAGCACTGATGCGAGCATCCGTTAGAACCAAGCAGATTTAACCCATTCAACTCGATTCCTTTAGAATCCGATTAAAAAATATTTATTTAGATTGAAATGCTAGAGTTAATCTTTGAATCACCGATGCAAAATGATCTTGATCAATTAAAAAACGATTCAGGAATCACCATTTTTATCAGATTTTATATATTTTAATATACATAACTATACAATAAATAAAGATATAATAACATATAAAAATAAGATAATTCAACTTATTATCTTTTTATTACACATATTTTTGTTCTATATATAATATTTAGACTTGAAAGTTTATAAAACTTGCTTAAGAATAGATTAGGCCTTAAATATATTAATTCAACCATTTTTGAAAAAATAGATTAGTCCTTCCTCAAGTCATTTAAGTTTCTTCCGTTCTTCCTGACCCGTTTATAAAAATACTGAAAATTTATTATTCTTTTTTAATGAAGTTGAAGACTCTTCCGTCTTCATGATTCATTTCCTCTTCTTTGCTTTCTCCATAGAAATTGCTTCCATAACTTTTAGTTTTGCATATTAAGCCGTTTCTTTTTCCACTGTAATGTTTTAGTTGTTTTTCTAATAGCCGGCTGCAATTTGTGCTAAAAAATTTGGCTGTCCTTCAAGTTGACTTTGCTCTGTCTCTATATTCTCCCATTTGAAATTCTTTTGACGACTGTAATGTCTTTTCCCCCCTTATATTTCTAAATATAAAGATTTTGAAAAGTGCTTGCACCATATTGTGGCACCTCACATGTAAAAAACTTCTCTATTTCACTATCTTTTCCCTTTATTCCATGATTGTTCCTTTTTTTATTTTCATTACATCACAAAGATCAGTCCAATTGCACCTAATTCTGAGTAGGTTTTCCTACACCCAAATCGATTAAGTTTTTAGATTCAAACCAAGACTAAATTTGTTTTGAAAAAATAAAATATCCCAGACTAAATTATTATATTGCTCATCAAGAGGATAATCAGTCGATTCACACGCAATGATACACTTAATCATTCTAAACAACATTTGATATGGTCAACTAAACCAAGTCATCCAAAACTTAATATAATTGTAATTTTTAATAGAGGCTAGGGTGCAAGTGATACGTTGTAGAAAAATAGATTGCTTAGAATCAGTAACACCTGAGAGCAATATCAAAAACACGTAAATTTTATGTTTAAAAAAATAACAGATAAATGTAACTATCCATCTAGATTATATTGTTGCAATTTTTTCAGATCGGAGAAAATTATCATCATCATCCAACCACCGACGAACACTAAAATTTCAACTGTCTTAAAAAAGTAAAAAGGGTGGAAGGTGATGTTTGCGATACTTTGGTTTTTATGATCTAATAGATATACTATGATCTTTCATTTTAGAAGAAAAATAAATAAGGCTTTCTCCGT
The DNA here is from genome assembly GCA_033002965.1 of Piper betle. Classification (NCBI taxonomy): domain Eukaryota; kingdom Viridiplantae; phylum Streptophyta; class Magnoliopsida; order Piperales; family Piperaceae; genus Piper; species Piper betle. Next base: position 164,188 of record JAURVB010013530.1, on the reverse strand, counting down.
AAAAGTATATACATATATATATATATATATATATATATATATATATGAGAGTAGAGTCACGACAGTATCCCGTATATATAGGACACTGTTCCCGGTTCCCCTTCAACCGTCCCGCGGCCATTCAGATCCTAAATTAAACGACGTTCACTGAATTCCGAACTATTTATAGCAGTTAAAGATCCTCCTCTTTTCCCATTAAAAGTTCTTCATCCGAGGTTTCTTCCAATTGTTTTGAGATGTTATCTATATTAGAGATCAGTCCTTCAGTTACTTCCAAGACAATCAACTTTGTAAGTTGCGATTCTTTTTCTTCTCTCTGATTTTATTTATTTGTGTGGTTTTTGTCTTCGTTAGAACTTTGCTGTAAGCTTTGCGGTCTGGAATTTCATTTCTTTCAACATTTAAACTCATATTCTGTATATTATGATGATTATTTTTATGCTTTGTTCATCAATTTCTATCTCCCCTCTGCTGTAATTGTGGTACATGATTGTTGCATTGTTTCGTATGATTTATGCTCCTCTGAAAGAATGAAGAAATCATTATGATCAGCATGTTTGGGGAGGGGGAAACTTGCACCCTACCATTGGTGTTGTTTTTTATTTGTGTTTGTTATATTGAAGTACAAATTATTGCTCGGAGAAGATGCAGCTGAGAAGTTAAAGTACTGATTAGATTAAATATATAATGGTTGTGCTCATTTTCTTTCTAGCTCCTGGAAGTTTTGTTCCATTAACACAGCTTCTGGGTACTGAACATTGCATTTGTTTTCATTTTGATTCTTTAGGTCTAACTGGAAGTTGTTTGTTTAAACTAGCTGTCAGCTACTAAAAGGATTTTGATTGAATCGTCCCCTTTTCTTGAGGTCAAGAATTGTTTACCATGTACAAAACAGCATTTTTTAATATATGATGTTAGTTGTTTTCTGCAGGCTGAAGGCTGCGAAAATTGATACAGTTTGAATGGTTTGTTCTGTTGCAATGCGGGAAAGTATGAAGCAAATTGTGAAGATTATGTCATTGTTCATGGGTATTACGGCCTTCTGGATAGGGTTACTAAAGACGTCTTTGGTTCCTGATAGTTACACTTGGATGCTTTGTTTTCAGCTTTGTTTAAAACTTGACCTAGTTTTCGTTTTTTTCCTGAACTGACTCGTTTTTCTTTTTGTTTTCCCCTCCACCAGCTTCCCGTTTACTTGATTGTGGCTTTAGGTTGCTATGGTCTCTTAATGGTTGGAGTTGATTTAATGCTTTTCCGGACATGCCCCGAGGAGGCTATGTTGCTGCAAAAGGTTGTACATTTTGTTTTCCCCTAGTTTAGTTCAATATATTTGGCTGCAAGATTATTTCTTCTATAAGGCTATACTATCCATTTTTTCATCTCCTATTTGCTTTCTCCAGGAGAACGTTTATTCACAAAGATTTTGGCCATTTCTTATTTATATATTGCATGGTGGTGGAGGATAGATTTTTTTTTTTTAAATGATCAAGTGGATTGTTTTTTATCATGATTGCGAGGGTTAGTGGCATATAATGTTCGAACTGCAGTCAATGCTACTTTTGCAGAACGTATATAGTTATAGTATTTTTTCTTGCAATATTTTTTTTGAACAAATTATGTACTTTTTTACATGAGCTGGATATAACGGAGGCCAAGGTGTTCTTGAAAGAGAAGGGTGTTGACGTGGGGCCAGAGTAATGATACTTTAAGTTAAAATTTCATCACGAAAAGAAGATATTTGCAATTTGAGCCGGTTTTTTCTGTAGAGTCGATTGATTATTGGCCTTGCAGATTAATTTTTATTGGGAAATTTTGCAAAAAATGATTTTTTTTCTCAAAATAAAAGTTTTGTATCCTGGGTTAATTTTTGAAGCAAATGCAAGACATAGGATTTCCTAAGAGCCAAGTTGGTGGCTAGCTTGATTGTATACTTGTTTCACAGTATGTTTCTTACGCAGTTAATTACTCAGTGTTTGTCACTACAGCCTATTTTTGACTCTTGATATGGATTTGATCCGTGAGAAATGAATTAAAGATAACTGGATTTTTTGTAAGAGCTTTAATTTGAAATTGATCCTTTTGTATTTTATGTAACCCCCATGGCTATTCAAGTGTATCTTACATGTTTCATTTGTGAATGCAAATATTTAAAACCTTTGTCAGAATATGTTGATTCGCAGGCTAATGACTAATGAACTCCTGTTCTACTTTAGTTTGCTGCTGGTGACTGGTGTCTTTGGAAATTGATTTAGTCTCCATCTGGAAGGACACTGCAAAAACTGTAAGTTTTTCTGAAAAAGTTTCCAGTGTGTATATAGTTCCATGCCAGATGCCACAATGTGTATCAATTATTCCAACTTTCCAATGTCAGAGTATTTTCTCCGTATATACATATAAGCCCAATCTTTTTGTTTCTCTGTAAAAGTAGCCTTACTCAACCGGGGCTAACTTTTTATGTAAACACATACCATACGTTGATCAATCAAACCACCATAATTCGGGATTCTCCAATGCTGGACAAGAGTGACAAAAGTGACCAAAGAAGGATTGAACCATTAATGTGTTCTCCACATACTTTACTTTGGTCTTCCCCACCCCTTCATGGAGATACTGTCATGAAACCATGAAGAACACGTCGCCGAGTTCGTGGATATCGGCTCTCAAGAAAAGCTTATCTCGTTCCAAAAGATCATGTCTTTCAGATTCAACCTCTCAACAACCACAAGCCAAGGAACAGGAAACAGCTACCTGCACTAAGACCAGTACTTGTCTTTGCCTGGTCCGGCCGACAAGAGATAATGAGAAGAATTCTTCCAAACCCAACATCCACGCCATATCCAAAGAAGAAAATGATGGTCTTATGATGCAAACTACACTCAAGTCTACTGCTGCCATAAGGATTCAGACTGCCTTTCGGATGTATCTGGCAAGGAAAGCACTGAGGTCCCTCAAGGCGCTAGTAAGGTTGCAGGCATTGGTCAGAGGGAGTTATGTTAGAAGACGAACCGAATTGACCCTCAAATGCTTGGCGTCGCTGTTACGGATTCAAGAGAGAAGTAGGACGCAAAGGTTGATGAGCTTAAATGATTTCCGATCTTCTGACCATGAGAACGTCAAAGCCAAGGAACTTCTCGCAAGCTCTACAAGTTCAACGGTCCTAGTACTCAAACTCTTCTAGATATGACGACTTTGTTTTTTAGAATGAGAATGGTGTCATGATATTTTAAGCTTGTTAGAATCTTTGATTGTTTGGCTCTCTTAATTTTCAACGGTACTATTACCGAGCATTTCTTGTTGTTTTGAATCTTTGATTGTTTAGCTCTCTTAGTTTTCCCTTCAGTGACTTTCTTTCAATTTTTTTGTTTTGTATAGATGAATGAGTTGTGGAATTTTTCATAGATGTGCCTCGTTTTCAACTGCATTTGCCTTGATTTAATTTCTTCATGCATATCCAGGGAAACCCAAGGGTGGAATCTATAAGTATTCTGTGTTGTATTATGTTCAAGCTTCATTCTTGAGATGGGTGCAACGATGAAATGATCTGCTAATCTATTGATGTTTTTAAGCGCACTCTGTGAAACGTTTGGGTTGGTTTATATAAATGGATTCCTCATTAATATGTATAATTAGACACTACGTATATAACTATAAGATGAATTTCAAGTAATTTTGTTTTTGTGCAAATCTTCCAGGCTGCCGATTGCGAAAGTGACGCAGGTATTCATGAAAGCCAGGGTCTTAGCATAGAAGAAATCCTTGCAACTTACACAGGACAGAGACAAACTTATATGGAAGACTATGTCTTGGATGAAAAGGCTGCGACCAAAAGGATTCAAATAACAAGAGTAAACACCAAAATTGCACACAGGAACAACAGATCAATTTCAGCTCCAAGAACTCCAAAGAAGTTATCTAAATCCAAAAGTACATTGACAAACTCCCATGTTCATCATCAAAATGCCGAGTTTTCCACCCCCATACCAAGAACTCCCAATTATATGGCATCTACTGAGTCTGCTAGAGCAAAGATGAATCATCCCAGAAACAAAGGAACCTCAGCTGTTCCTGTTCCATCAGTATGCTCAACGTCAAATTCTCCCAGACAAGTGAAACTTTTCATGAAGAGCACTCTGCCACCAGTTCGCACAAGTAGATCAAATACTGTTAATTCAGCTGGGAAGTGCCATGAAGAAGGCATGTCCATAATGTCACCAGGAGAGTCGAGGAAATTGGTGAGGAGACTAATGTTACAAGAGCGCCAGTCTTCGAAATATGTTGCAGATATTGATTAGGCGTAAATTGGGTTCCTTCCCTTTGAGCCAAGATTTATATGGACTAAGTGGTTGTCTTCTATGAATTGGGAGTTTTGAGAAAGATGTATAGAGCAGTTCAACACGGACACATTGATATGAGTTGGGGTGCAAGTCCTTTTTCTTCAGTTGCATCTTCTTATCCCTTTATCTCATTAAATGTTTCCATCGCTTGAAGAAAAAGAGAATAGATAGAGCATCAGAGCATGCCCGTGACCAATGAACTTGATCGGCATTTATATTCAGATGTTCTTGGTCTTTATTTTCATCAGGTGCGACTTGTGAAGCGGCGGCAAATGGCAATCTATTTCTTTCGTGAAAGTCTTTCAAGAAATGTAAGTCCACCTCTGCAAAATTGAATTATATTCAGGAGTGTCACGTAAACAAAAACTAAAAAAAGGATTACCATGTAAAACCGAATTGAATTATTCAAAAATACAGAAGACCGAGGAAAAAGAAGAAAATGTGTTCAAAAAAAAAGGAAAAAGAGAGAGAGAAGAAATAAAATGAGTAGAGTTTTAACTAATTAAAATATATCAAAATAAAAAATAAATTAAAATTATTTTGGTTTATCTTTTTGTTCAATAAGAATATATCTTTAAAATCGAAATTCATCCCTAAAATGTTACATCATGACATAACATTTTACCTGGTTACATATAAGTAATAACAAAGTATAATACAATGTGTATATATATATATACACACATGTTAACATGCAACATATGTAATCAAACACTTAATAAAAAAAATAATTTGGTAAACATCCATGCAAAAGTGGAAATGCAAAATGCTTTCCTAGTTAATGATATAGAATCAATAGGATTAGATGATAGACAAATTAGCTTTGGCCCCAAAACACAAATGGTACTTGAGATATCCTACTCCCACATCAAATACTAAAGAAAAAAAAACCTTGGCTTTTCATCTTTTAAATCCGCATAAAAAGGGTAAAAAGTCAACAAAAATAAAATAATACCCCAAGCCACATTTCAAAGGAGGAAATAAATGGTTTGAAATCGAAACAAGAAGAAACCCAACAAAAAATAAACAATCAATACAAACCCCGCTACGCACGTTATGTATCGATGAGTCGTGCTACAGTGCACTGCATGAAAATGCAGCGCACTGGCAGCACAACAAGTCTGGGCCGTTGGATGAAAATCCAACAGCCCAGATTTGTTTTTATTTTTTACCCTCTCCTCCTCCCCTGTTCACGCCGCCCCCTCGGCGCCGCCCCGCCCCGGCCGGCCCCGGCCCCGTCCCGCCTCCGCCCGCAGCCCTCCCCCCACCTGCCCTGTTTCCCCCCGCCCCGTCCGCCGCCGTGCCCCACGCCCGCAGCCTTCCCCCCCACCTGCCCTGTTTCCCCCTGCCCCCTCTGCCGCCGCCCCTTCCGCCACCTCGCCCCCGCCCGACCCCTGCCCGCAGCCCTCCCCCCACCTGCCCTGTGTTCCCTCACCCCCGCCGCGGTTCCCCGCCCCCTGCCGCCTGTTTCCGCCACCCTCCCCGTTGCGGCCCAGTTTCGCCCCCACCCCGTTCCGCCGCCCTCCCCGTCGACCGAGCTCGCTCCCCGCCGCCTGCTGCCGCCACCTCCATCGACCGACGTCACCTGCATCACCGCCGGCGGTGGCGCGACAAAACACACGGGGAATGGAGGAGCGATGGCAATTTCGTAATTAAAATTTGACTCGTTCCCGACTCGAGTCAAATTTACGAAATAAATTTTAAAAATAAAATATAATAAAATAAAAACTTGACTCGCTCCTTACTCGAGTCAATTTTATGAAATAAAATTTTAAAATAAAATAACATAAAATAAAAATTTGAATCGCTCCCCGCCGATGCCGCCGCTTGCCGACCGCCTCCCTGCCGCCACCCACACCTTGCCCCCAGTCCCCCCACACCTGCTGCCCCCTGCCCTCCACCGGCCCAGGCCCCCTGCCTCGCCTCCTGCTGCCCCCTGACCCCCTCTCTGCCCGTTTCGCCACAACCGGGCACCGATGTCATGTGCAACACCGCCGACGGTGCCGCGAAAAAACAACAGGGCAGGCGGGAGGAGAGGGTGATGGCAATTTCGTAATAAAAATTTGACTCGGTCCCTAGTCAATATTACGAATTAAATATTAAAAATAATTTTAAAAAATAAAATATTATAAAATAAAAACTTGACTCGCTCCTGCTCGATTCAATATTACAAAATTAATTTTTAAATTTTTTTTAAAAATACAAACCCATAAAATAAAAACTTGACTCGCTCTCGCATGTGATCGATCCTGACCCGAGTTAATATTATGAAATAAATTTTAAAAAATATAAAATAATTTTATAATAAAAACTTGACTAGATCCAGATAGAGCCAAAATTTTATTACAAAATTATTTTATTTATTTAAAATTAATTTTGTAATAAAAACTTGACTCAGTTCTGTTAAGGACCGAATCAAATTTTTATTATAAAATTATTTTATTTTTTTAAAATTTATAAAATTTTATTTATTTCCTAATATTTCTTAAAATTTATAATAATTTCGTAATAAAATTTGACTCGATCTCGACTCGAGTCAATAATATGAAATAATTTTTTTAAAAAATAAAATAATTTTGTAATAAAATCTTGACTCAATCTTGATTTGAGTCAATAGTATAAAATAATTTTTTTAAAAAATATATTTCATAATAAAATTTTGAATCGTTCTTGACTCGAGTCAATAGTATGAGATAATTTTTTTCAAAAATAAAATAATTTATTAATAAAAAATTGATTTGATCTCGACTTGAGTCAATAGTATGAAATATTTTTTTAAAAAAATAATTTCCTAATATTAAATCGAGTCAAAGTTTTTATTAATAAAATAATTTATTTTAAAAAAATTTATTTCATACTATTGACTCGAGTCGAGATTGAATAAAATTTTTATTACAAAATTACTTTATTTTTTTAAAAAATTATTTTTTTATTATTGACTCGAGTCAGGACTGAGTAAAAATTTTATTTTATAGGATTTTATTTTTAAAATTAATTTTAATATTTATTTCATAATATTGACTCGAGACCAAGTCAAAATTTTATTACGAATTTGCCATCCCCCCTACTCCAGCTCTCCTCCACCCGCCCTGCTTTTTCACGCCACTATCGGCGGTGTTGTTGGTGACGCCGGCGTAGGGTTGGGGCGAAATGGGCGGAGAGGGGGAGGGAAATGGGGCGGTAGGGGAGACGGCGACGCCGGGGGGGGGGGGTGATGGCGGGGGTGCGACGACGAGGCGCGGGGGGACGGCGATGCTCGCGGAGGGGGCGGAATCCGGTGGGGGGGGGGGAACGGCGAGGGGAGGCGCGGCAAGGGCAGGGCCGGTGCGGCAAGGGCACGGCGGCGGGCGGGGCACGGCAGGCGGGGCAGCGGCGGCTGCCGTGTTGGCTGTGGCGGGCGGGAAGAAGCAGGAAAGGGAGCCCTGATTTGCTTAGGGGCGTAGAAGGATGGGGGAGCCATTGGATTTCGATCCAACGGCTCCCCTTCAATACGCTGCCTATGCGCTGCAAAACATTGCAGCGCATAGTAGCAAAATTGATGTATCGATTATTAGTAAGTTAACTATTTGATTTGTTTGTGGTCCGTTTTAGGTGTTTAATACATATGCAAAATAATTCAAAATATAGTTAATATTGCTAAAATATGGTTTGATTTTGATTACAACATAATAATTTTTTAATCATAGTTTTAAATAAAAGAAAATTTAGGAGGTGTTGGAGGCGAGGGCATTCGAAGTCTACCCGTCTAATAATGAATATAAGGCATCTATGATCTACCTTTCAAATATATACTGTTTCCATCACTTTATTTTACACATTAATAATAAATAGCCATTTTATGAGGCTTACAACTTATTTCAAATAGACCTCACCTGACCATACATCATTCTTCATATCAATATTTACCTTGAACTTCTTACAAATCATTAATAGTTGAGATTAAAATGAAAACGAGACTGCAACTGCAGAGGACCTCACTAAGCATCCTGCATCCTTCTCATCAGCTAACAACATTTACCCTTGAACTTTTTACGAATCATCAACAGCAGGATTTAAAATTATAATAAGCACTGCAACCCTTGCTTAGATGAATGTATAATGAACTACAGCCATGAACAATAAAAAATATACAAGTAGTAGAGTTTTGCGCTTCTTCTGGAGCAGGTGGATGACAAACAAGAATTAGATCTCATTAGCTCTCAGACAAAATGTTACAAAAGACGTCAAATGAAGTTAATCAGTGACGACCTCCACGCTTCCACCATTTCTACTTTCGGATTTCTACAAGTAACAAGGTTGATTCTTTCGGCCTTCTCGATTGAACTAGCCACCCAATCAACCTTTTGCCCATCAATTCTTCTTAGCCCATTTGTCGGATTGGACTTGTGTTGGGAATCACTCCCTCATGCTTGGTAAAATTTTAAGAAGTGAAAGTTAAAATTTTCAGAAGTGAAGGTCCAAGTTTGGGAAAATAGGTTGAATGCATTAAAAGTTGAAAATTCAAACTTGGTGTATTAGAGATTCCATCAAATTATACTATGAATACATATCTTTACATGTTAGTTTAGGCATTCAGATTAGTAAGTTTGAGAAATGACTTATAATAAAGCCTAAAAGAGTTTTGGAAGAAGTTTATTATTGTCAATGTAGAAGTTTGTTGATTGAGTTCTATTTTAAATGGTCAATTGTTTTTCCAATTGATCTTTTGTCGGTATCTTCTATATGTTATTTATATTTGTCTCAACATTGTTTACCATCTTATGATATTGCTGATTGTATCTTTGTGAGAGTTTCTGTTCTCTTTGTAATTATTTTGTGATTGTAAGTATATAATCATAATAGATTGGTGGGGGTAGGTTGATAACTTCTTGTTTTTCTTCTTCATCTTGAAGAAGATTTTCACGTTAAAACTTGTGTCTTATTGTGTTGTTTTTGTCTTACAATCTTGTGGTCATTATCTTGTTATACTATAAGGTGAAATTAAGATTAAGTCTAAATATTTTCCACAAGTATTGAGAGCTTGATTTAGTTGTTTTATTTTTGGTGTTCAAGATGGCCGAAAAAAGTATATCAAGATGGTGACTCTTAAGGGGGTTAGCAATTGACAATATTAGAAATGTAAGATGATTAATTATCTTTATTCAAAAGATTACTTTGAACTTATTAAAGGTATCAAATCAAAAAGGATAAAAGTCATGGTTTATCTAAGACAATGGATGGATGATAATGTCTATCACCATGTGTCTGAAATGCAAACTTCTAAAGTTATCTGGGAAAAGCTTCAAGAACTTTACGAGAGAAACACTTCTAGTAATCAGAACTTGTTAGTAAGGAAACTTATGAATTTAAAGTAAAAGAATGATATTGATATAAGTGAGCATTTAAATGGGGTGAAGAGTATTCTGATTCGACTTGCTAGATTAAAAATAACTTATAATGATTGACAGGCATATATTTTGTGCAATTCTTACCAAATAGTTGGGGAAATACTTGTGTTTTTGAACAACACAAAAAAGCTACCTATAGACATAGTCACAAATAGCCTACTCAATGAAAAGGTAAGGTGACAATCTCAAGTAGCTACTTCCTGATCTCAAACTAAAAGAGGCAAGAGTAAAATTAGATCCAAGTCTAAAAAGAGCTTGAAATGCTACTATTTTAATAAGCTTAATTATATAAAGAAAGATTATTGGAAGCTCAAAAAGAAATTAGAAGGGAAGAATGTGGACAACAAGGCCAAAGATGATAAGAATGCCAATGTTATAAATGATGATTTATTTATTATTTATTATTGTGAAAATGATTATCTAATGACTAACTATGATATTAGTTAGGTGGTTGATTCAGGTGTATCATTTCATGCAACTCATAACCAGAGTTTTTTCACTACCTATGAAACTTTTAATTCAGGTGTTGTGTAGATCAGAAACAATTGTACATCTAAAATTGTTGGTCAAAGAGATGAGCATGTGACAACCAATATGGGTTACAAGTTGATGTTAAAAAGGTAAGACATATTCTTGACTTAAAGATGAATTTGGTATCCACAGGTGTACTTGATGATAAAAGTTTTAATTCACACTTTACTCAAAAATGTGTGGAAGCTTGTTAAAGACTCACTTATTGTTGCTAAGGGAAAAAGTGTTGTAAAACCCGTAACTCGAGTCAGGGTTTTATATTCAAAACCGGTCAATTAGATTGTTATTTTTCAGTCGAGTCAATTTTAGAATACGCGTACTGAATCGAGGTCGGTCGTGCGTTATGAGCCATGCGGGTCATGTGTACCTGAGTATAAGATCATAACGTCATGAATACAATATAAAAGAATGAGTTATGAGAATATATAAAAGTATGCCAGTTTATTTTTATTTTTATATATAGTGGATCGTAGAATTAGTTTTAGGTTGTTTACCGCTTTAGGATGCGTATTTATTATTTTTAGGTTGGTTAATAGGTTTAGAGCATCTTATTCGAGTTAGAACTCGATTATTTTATTTAATGATATTTTATTGTATTTTATTTTATATTCTTTGGGATGTATTTCGTAATATTGACTCGAGTTGGGAATGAGTCAAGTTTTTATTACAAAAATACCCTTACCATCATATCCTTCCCTCCCGACCCTCTTCCCTTTCATCCCGACGACCGACACCCCCTCCCTTGTTGTCTCACCCAACCGACGATCGCCGCCAGCTGTTGCCGTCGTCCCAACCCCCTCACTGCCTCGTCACCACCCCTTCCCGCCTAGCTCCCTTCTCCTTTTTCTCCCTTCCCTCTCCCCCACAACCCTCACCCGAACCGGCTGCGACCTTGTTGTCGCCACCGCCAATCGTGGACTTTGGCGATGTGCTCCGGCCACCCTCCCCCACTCTCGCCTCGACTTCAAGTGTTGCCACGACCGTGGTAAACCCTATGGCAAGTTTTTAAAAAATTAATAAAATAAAAAATATGGATCACCGGTAAGGTGGTGCAGTAGCCAACATGACGGCACGCTGTAAAACCTTAAAACCTTGAGTCGTTTGCCTGAAGGATTTTGAGTTGGTTTATAACGACCCGGCCCAAAGTGCAATGTAATGGGCTAAGTCATTTCTTTAAAATGGGTACCCCGAAAGTTAAAGATCTATAGTTTATTCCCACTTATAAACAGGATCTTCTTCCAGTAGGTATTAGATGTGGGATTAAGTTGAGGGATCTCACAATCCACCCACCTTAGGAAATTTCGTTCCCGAAATGCCTATTCTTGGGCCGTTGCTAGCCCCAGCCCACGTCCTTTCTGGCCCGTGACCGGCAGCCTAGCCAACGTTTCTAGTCTTGGCCCGTTGCTAACCCCAGCCCACGACCTTTTTTGTGGCCCCTAACCGGCAGCCTAGCCAACGTCCCTAGGCCATCCCACCATCTAACACGGAACCAGGTCGGCTCTGATACCATTTGTAACGACCCAGCCCAAAGTGCAACGTAATGGGCTAAGTCATTTCTTTAAAATGGGTACCCCAAAAGTTAAAGATCTATAGTCCATTCCCACTTATAAACAGGATCTTCTCCCAGTAGGTATTAGATGTGGGACTAAATTGAGGGATCTCACATGGTTTGTTCATTACTAGAACCATGATAGTAAGGCTTCACCCTTCTCGCCATGATTCATGTATGGTATAATACGTAGTTGCCCGGACTTTGCCTCCTTCGGCTTATGTACCCTTGTTGGACGTTACGTGTTCGACCTTTTTATTTTGGCTTAGTCGAATTGTGTCTAGTTAAAGGTTAAGACAAAGTCCCTCAGGCGTCTAGAGTGTGTTTGTTGCCTGTTTATAAACCTTCGATCAATCCTAACCCTTGTGGGATTTGAGATGCGGTTCCCAAGGTTGCCCTGGCTACCTTAGGGTGAAAACCCTAAGTGCGCGCAATCTGTGTCGGGTGTAAAGGTGATGTACCAATGCCCTTGTACCAACAACATTTAGGGTTATGGTTTCAGATTATGGCATAAAGACACTAGCACAATACCCTTGTGCCCAAAAATTTAAAATTTCCCCCTTTTCCCCTGGCGCAAAGGTGCTGCCCCAGTGCCCTTGCACCCCCAAAATTGACACAAACTTGTGTGCGATTTGGTTCAACAGGAACAAGTCCAGATTTTTCTATTTTTCGTGGTTCGGCTTGACAACACGCAGTGCAAGGGCACCCTCACAGCACCCTTGTATTGGCATTTCCCCTTTCTATGTAACCACTCTCCCCCTCATTTTTCACCTCTTGTTTCTCTTCTCCTCCAGCTTAGCCTTGCTTCCTTTGCTTTTCTCCATCCACCTAGATGTCTCGAGCCCCTCCTAGGCTCTTCCTAGCCTAGTCTAGCCACATAAGGTCATACGTCTTCATGTAGGAAGCCTCAAGAGACCTTCCCTTAGTCTCCTTTGTGGTAAAGATCTCTTCTTTGACCTCTTTTAGCGATCATTTGGTGCCGATGCTTATGTATGTGCTTGTTTGAATTTATTTTTATTGTTTTCATGTAGACTTGCTTGTAAGGAGTGTATATGATTTTGAATCATGTCATTTGGTCATGTATAAAAATAGATATGCATTTTAAGTGTGCTAATATTGTGGATATACACTATTTTGCTATAAAAATCATATCTTATATTGTAGATATCATTTTTTCATGATTCTTACCTTTTGCACTTACCATAGTTAGATATACACTTTTTGTGTTAATGACTTTGCCTATTATGATGTGTAAATACATGCATGGGTGCCAAGTGTGATAAAAGATGGCAGCTTTCGTGGCCCCATGACCTAGCCACCTACTTCCCCAATTTTTACTCCTTGATATAGTTAGCTTTTAATGTTAATATTTTGCATGACTATATATTTGTAAGTTTTCATGTTCCTGAAAAATATTCACACTAAACTAACCACTTAAAGAACACGAATAAAACCCCCCATGCCTATTTTCTCATGCTCTTAGATTGTGCTCTGCGGTGAGCTACCTAAATGTTGTTAATAAAATCTGTAAAAAATACATAAGGACTTCCTAATTATCTACTAAAAAACTATAAGTTTTGGAACTAATTAAAAATCATTTAACTTGTTATTTTAGTCCGTGTGAAGGAGTGTGCAATTTGTAGGGTGAAACCCTAGTTCCTTAACTTCAGATATAAAATCATAAACCATAGTAAAAAACTAATGAAATTTCATGAACCCACACCTTAGGTTCTGTCACTGAAACATCATATTAAAATTTTGGGGCATTTGGCTTAGTAGATCTCGAGTTAGGATTTTTCCAAGCCCAATAATTCTACCCAACTCCAGAAATGTCCTAGCCAAGATTTCCATTGTCGAGCTCACTTAAGCCCAAATCCTTGGAGCTTAGACCTGATATTTTATTGGACTCAAGCTCGTGGTGTGGGCTAACTACACGCATTTATCAAGGCCCATTAAGAGTCTCAAAGCCTATAAACGACACTTAGCCAAATTAGCATGCGGCCCAAAAACTATTCCTAGGACCTTAGCCAAACCTTAGTAGACCTTGTTTACCATGTTGGCCCATGGATCAGAAATTGGTAAAATTTTCACCCAATCCTTAAGAGTTTTAGGGCATACTCGTTCAAATTTTAGCTCATTTAGACATTATTTGGTCTGTTCAAATAATTATTCGGTTAAATCCGTTTGATTAAAACTAAGTGTTGAGCTCTCCCTCTGAAGTGTACATGTAACTCTAATCCCTAAGTAAGCTACCTAATAGTGTTTAACACTTTATTAAATAATTAATTAAGATGATTAAGTGTTTTTTAATTTGTGCATGTGTGAAGGCTTTGCATCAATATGTGTGTTGATGTGATTCGAATCTAATTCGTCCCATCTCTGTGCTAGGATACGCTATGTGACACTTCGATTTCGGTTCACCTAAGAACCGGACCGAAAATGTGGTGATTGAGTCCAGTCATAATGCTGGTCTATAAGATTGATCAATAATATAAATCAAAATAATATGTGTCAAGAGAATGGAAGACATCGCTAAATATATATATGAAAACTCATCAAATATAAATACAAGTATGAAAGAAAATAACTACGCTAAGCTCAAGTGTGTGTAGTATTTATCTATCCCCCCACCAAAGTCGACTTAGAATTATGAAACCTACATATATAATAGCAACAACGTCGGTAACGAGTGTTACTGGTATAGAAATAACTAATAGTCAAACTAGCACATGAGAGATGACCTTCCTGTTAAATAAATACATTTATATACTCCTTCACAAAATCTTTTAGAAAGGCATTAATTATGTCCATTGTCCTCGGATCGACAACATCTCATTCTTACTCATCTCATGCCTCGTTAACTTTAAAAACTATCTCTTAGTGCGGATCGACAACATCTCATTCTTACTCATCTCATGCCTCGTTAACTTTAAAAACTATCTCTTAGTGCGGATCGACAACATCTCATTCTTACTCATCTCATGCCTCGTCAACTTTAAAAATTATCCTTTAGCGTGGTTGTCGATTTTCCCCTTTCTCACATCCCACAGAAATACTCGAGAAAAACCATATATAGGCCTGGGAAGGGATTTATATAATAGGCTCAATGGCAACTTGTGGTGGATCTTGTTTTCGAAATCAAACTTGAAGGTTCTCATCTTCGAGGGTTTATTAATCACAGAAGTAAAATACGTTTAAATGACCTGTGTTAAGTGAGTCTGATTAAACAGCCACTTAAGATGTCATGCGATCTGGAAATCAAATTAGCAAATAGACTATAGCGATAAAACTGAGAAGAGTCCTAATAGACCTCTGATCTAAGCTCCAAGCGTGACGTCTCATCTACGACAAGCTCGGACTCCAAGCCTACATCAAAACTCACTCTTAAGTAAAATACTAACATCTCTATATAATGTATGCTCGTGGTATGTGCTCACATCATTAGTACATACTAATAAAGAACACTACTAAATAAACCTACAACTAAATATATAACACGTAAATCGAGACATAATAAAGGAAATAACTAATAAATAAACATACTCATGAATAAATAGATAAATAATAGATACATGAAAATAATAATACTCTAATCATAAAATAATAATATCATTATATTATATAAGTACATGGCCAAATACGAGCAAATATCACATATACTCGTATTAATAAACATATTAATAATTAAATAAATAAATACATAATCATCCAATAAATAAATAAATAATATTAGTTAATCACGAATAATAATAATATCATAGTCATCCAATACGAAATATGTAATTAAATACAAATAAATAATAACATACACGTAACAAACAAATAGATAAATAAATAAATAAATAAATGTATATAATTTAGTAAATATAAATAAGACTAATATTAACAGTTAAATATATCAACAATAACAATAAAAAATCATGTAAGCATTCATCATATACGATAAACATATAAATAAAAATAAATAAATAAAAACACTCATAACATCAAAACATGCTGAATAAAGTGAATATGCATCTAAACTAATGTACGGGTTCTCGAATTATCGAAAATGTCAAAAAACGGCTAAAAATGAGCTGAGCCAAACCGAAATGAGTCAAACTGGACAAGCCAAGCCGAGTTAAGCAATAGTGTTGGGCCGAGTAGCTAGACGCAGACATGAGCTTGGGCATGACCATGGGACTACTAAGCAGGTGAACAAGTTCGGGTAAGCAGACACAAACGCGGGTAGGCGGACACGATCATGGGCAGGCGATGCAAACTCAGATAAACGGGTCCAAATGAAAACGCCAACGACAGTGCGGCTGGATTCGCCACCGATCGGGATTGACAGCCTTGGCGATAAGGGACATGGTGGTAGTGGTAATTGACGGAGTCTGACCGTTGGGTGGCCAAAAAATGACCAAAAAGGGCAAAATAGTTGTTGGGTGCGGCACCGGCACCGCTAGCAGTGATAGTGGCCCCAGAGGTAGGTATGGGTGGTATTAAAATGTTAGCCTCGACGAGATGAAGCTGTATGGGTGGTTGGATCGGCCATAGGTGATTCGATGGTGCAAGAAAACTGCCTGATAGGGTGGCGACGGTGTCGGTGGTTGTGAGATGTATAGATAGATATCCAGCCAAAGGCGGTCATAAGGGTGCCAGTTTGATAGCCACGAGTGTGCCAAAAACTCGCCTGTGGCGAGTCGAAGTGGTGGCGGCGCTAGGGGTGGGAAACTTAGAAAATCAATGGCAATCTCTAAAAAATAATTGGGTGAAGCTAGGGCTAACATGGACGGCTGTGATCTTACCACGTGGCACAATTTGCCCGTTCGACAACTCGTGAGTTAGTGGGGCCTACCTATGGGTATATGCAATATGTATATAGACGGAAAGCTCAAATCAAGACCGTCTAAAGTCAAAACTGACTCGAAGCCTAATAGTGAATCTATAGTCAGGAATCGAGGCTAGAAGGCTAAATAAGCCTCAAACCATCAACTCAATCGAGTGAAAACCTACAACTCAGTCAAGTAAAAACCTACAACTCAATCGAATGAAAACGTATAAATTAGATGGTGATATGAAATCCCTATGATACATGCAAATAAGATAGCATGAAAATCCCAATCTGGATACTTAATACTACAATGCCCTAAATTTAGGCCTACTGTAACACCCCAAATCCGGTTCACACTCGTGAACCAAACCAGCATGTTACAGGCCCCGGTTAGGTCGGCTAACCCGAACCTAACTCATGCGGATCCAATCTCGGCGTCTTAAGATGAAGATCCAACTTGCTATATGTATGTATGAATGCATAAAACCCTAACAGGATACTACATAGATGACATGCAACCAATTTTCACACCAACACAATTACAATCAAAATTAGTAAAAATTCTAAAACGAAAGGGAGAGAATTTCCCCTAAAAATGCAATTAGGGGCCACCTTGTCAAAATCATATATTCAAACATATATATGCATAGCAACACTAGCATTCACAAAGACTTCTAATCTACTATATTCATCATTCTCTGAACTTTGGGTCCTAACCCATCACACTTTTGCTGCGCTACTCTGATCATTTCATTTCATGTCATTGTCATGCCTCAAATATTTAATCATAACATGTTTATAAAATAACATCATAAACAAAACATTAAACATTCAATCACCCAATGTGTGTGCACAAGACCTCATTGCTCCTCCGTCCAAGCTGGCTCTTCCAACTCGTGATTATTACCTACATATAGTATAAAAACACATCAGTAACAAGTGTTACTGGTCCAGAAAATAAAATAACTATAACAAACTGGCTATGAGAGCAAACTCTCATATGAAAGAAAACAACATATACTCCACGTGAACACTCCGAAGGGCACTACTGAGGAGCCACTGGGCTGCAGACCAGGTAGCATCCCGAACTTACTGATCTGCTGCTGGTACTATGCCGCTCTCGGCACTTCTTTTTCAGTACTTCAAGTGAAACTTTATCCTAAGCCCTCTCCTTACCTCCATATTTCTCCTGGCCTTGAGCACGAAGGCCGAGTACTCTCAGGCAGTTGCCTTTAGTACCCTTTGAACCACAAGTCCGGACAAGCGCTGTACTAAATAGTACCCGTAAACCTCCACGTTCTCCGGGTGTGAGGAACTCAAACGCGGAGTTGTCAGGATCCCTCGGGAATGGAACAGTCCGCTGGCACTAATCCAGAGCCCGCTTTGACTGTCACGACATCCTCTGCATGGTACATGCAGTCGATTTCTCCATCTCTCGTCTCACAGAAACATGAAAACTATATATATATATAGGCTTGGGTAGGGAGTTATATAATAGGCCCGAAGGCAACTTTTGGTGGATCTTATTTCGAAATCAACCTCGAGGGATCTCATCCTCGAGGGGTTATTAATCCGGAAAATGTTTGGTTAAATGGCCCGAGTTAAGTGGGATCCGATAAAACGCTACTTAACCCATCCTGCAGACAATAAATCAAACATACAATAGATAGACGTAAAACAGAGTCGAGTCCTAAACGGACCTGGTAGAAGCTCCAAGCATGTCATCGCGCCTAGGCGGCGAGCTCCTACTCCGTACCTACACATCAAAACTAGATACTAACGCCCACTAACTAAATGATGGATCAAACTCGTTATGATCAAACACACTCACAATATAACATCTACCATAACAATCAATAATTATATAATAATAAGTATGAAAGAAATTCTAACTCCTATTCGTACCAATCTTATCGTGTTTTTCTAAGTTATATCGTAATCACTTATCATGCTCTCATTAGATCACTTACTATTCATTCGCAATCACTCAAATCATATAATCATCCCTTCACTCATAATTAGGCATTACTCATAACAGTTAATCAAATCTAGCATACTCTGCTAACATTCATTGTGACAACTAGTTAATTCTAGTATACTATGCTAACAATCATAATCAATTTTAAATAACTCAATCAGAGGTAATTATACCTCACGTAGTCAGCATTCGGCGATGGCTAGGGTCCCGTCGCGTGTCTCGGAGCTCAAATTCGGCACTCATCGGTGTCCGAAGCTCGATTGGGCTCGACTGGGTGAGCCCCGCGGAAGATCCGATGAACTCCGGCGAATTCCAAAAATTCCGGTTTTCCGACAGTTTTCGGCGGTTTTCCGGCAGCTCCGTCGGTTTTCCGGCGATAGTCGCTGGCGACGTCTACTGGCCGGAAAGTGGTCGTGTTGGGTACCCTTGGAACCGGCTCGGTAAGCCCGACTCATCTATGACATCAGCATGGCCAATGGAGGCGACAACTTGCTGGAAAACGGCAAAACAGAGCCGGCGGCGATGGTGGCTAGATCCGGCCAGCTAGGCCGGCGATGGCCTCCGCTCCTGTCGGGAAAGGCAGCTGAGGGGTTGAGGACGTCGAGCCGACCACCTGATTGTGGTGGCGACGGTCGGCGGCGACACGATCGGCGACGCAAGCGCTGCGTCACCGCGATGATTCCTCGCGTCGCGGCGGAGCTCGTGGCCGGGCCTGGTCGGGGCGGCAGGGCGATGCCGTGGTCGGGCTGGGCGGTGTCGATCGGCGGCCAGGCGGTGGCGGCAGTGGCGTGTGAATAGGGGCGGCGCGGCGGCTAGGGTTTGGGCGTGGGGGAGAAAAGGTTGGGGGTTGAGAAGAGATGGTTGGGTGGCAAACTCGTAAATAATACTTGACTCGTCTTCGGCTCGAGTCAAGTATTATAACTAACTCGAAGTAAACCCTAAAAAAATCCATAAAAATCGGGAAAAATCCCATAAAATCAAACAAACACTAAAACATCATAATGATATGCTCTAAGGCTATCAACCCACCCAAAATGCCTGTAACGCGTCCTTACACGGTAAACGACCTAAAACTAATTCTACGATCCCTTATATATCATAATAAAAAAATAAACTGCATACTCTCATATATTCTGATAACTCATTCTTTTCTGCTGTGTTCATGACGTTATCATCATATACTTGGATACACATGACCCTCATGGCTCATACACGAGACCGGCGTCAGCTCAGTACACGTATCCTGAAACTGACTCGACTCGAAAATAACGGTCGAACCGACCGGTTCTGAATATAAAACCCTGACTCGAATCGTGGGTTTTACACCTACAACCCTCGCTAACCAATAAAAATCATCTATATACCTCGTGTATACACTGATAACTCATGCTTTGCTATAGCCTAATTGAAGCTATCATCTGCATGTTGGGCATGCTCAGCCACCATAACATGCTCATACCATCTAGGTTCCATACTCATGGTCTTAAAACTAGTTTGGCTCGAGCTCGTTCAAATCGACTCAAAATTGGCCCAAACCAGGCAAAACTATAAGCAGGGTAAACATTTGCTGGTTTCGGATATTGTATAGCCTTAAAAATATTAAATACCACTTCCTCATTATCCACTCTCATTATCAATTCACTAGCAGCTACATCAATCAATGTCCTTCCAGTGGCAAGAAAAGGCCTACCAACTATAATGGGTACGTTTGACTCTTCCTTCATATCCACAATCACAAAATTGGCTGGGAATATAAATTTGTCAACCTTAACAAGTATATTTTCAATCTCCCCTTCTGGAAAAATGTAGGAATGGTCAGCCAATTACAGATTAATTGTGGTGTGTTTTAAGTCCCCCAAACCCAACTTTTTATATATAGAAAGAGGTATCAAATTAGTGCTTATACCTAAGTCACATAATGCTTGACAACAAAACTCGGGGCCTATAGCACAAGGAATAGTCAACCGCCCTGGGTCTTTGAGCTTTAGTGGAAGCTTCCTTTGTAGTACAACACTACACTCTTCATTAAGGGCAATTATTTCAAACTCCTCCAACTTTTTCTTTTTATATAATATTTGCTTCATGAATTTAGCATAGCTCGACATCTTCTCTAACACTTCAGCCAATGGGATATTTATAGAAAGTTTCTTAAACACCTCCAAGAATTGCTGAAATTTTTTATCTTGTTTACTTTTCTGTAATCTCTGAGGATATGGAACTCTTGAGAACCAGTTATGTTGATCAAATAAACCCTTAGGTGGTAGGCCTTCTACCAATTCATCCTTGTTTTCTTCATTTCGTTCAACCGCCTCTAGGTTAGCCATGAGAATTGGTGTCTTTTGATTGTGAGGATTTCCAATTCCTGACCACTTCTCAATGTAATGACTTTACATTCTTTACTCTCTTCCCTAGGATTTTGAGTATCACTAGGGAGTCCACCTTATGGTCTATTACTTAATGCACTAGCAATCTGACCCATTTGAGTTTCCAAATTCCTCATAGAAGCCTATTGACTTTGCATAAATTGCATGAACATTTCCTCCTTAGTTATTTTCTTTCCCGAGGTTGTACTCTATTATGATGAAAACCTAGAGGAGATAGTTGTTGTGGACTTAACGTTGAGGCTTGGTTGCCTCCCCATGCAAAGTTCGGATAATTCCTCCATCCTGGATTGTAAGTATTGGAATAAGGATTGTTTTGCTGTGTGGTATAGCTTCCAAAAAAATTTATTGATTCAGGATTGTTGACACAATGCTTAGTAGGATGTTCTTCACCACACCATTCACACTTAGTTGCAATCATGTTCACCGAATTCACATTAGAATTCATCCCTAAAAGTTGCATTTATTTTGACAGAGTAACCACTTGTGCACACAAAACGATTAGTGTGTCCACTTCAAGAATACCTCCACCCTTCTTCCTCATTGCTCTGTCCTGCCCCACATGATAATGGTTAGATGCCAGCTTTTCCAATAATTCATTAGCTTCTCTATAGGATTTGCTCATAAGGGATCCAGTTGCAGCAACATCTACAATGGATTTATTTTGTCTATGGAGTCCATTGTAAAATATTTGAATTTGAACCCACAAGAGAATTTTATGGTATGGACACTTCCTTAGTAAATCCTTGAACCTCTCCCATAATCTTGCATTTTCGGCTAAAGAATATGGAAATATTCAAAGCCAGATAGCTTCCTCAGACACTTGATTCATTTTAAATAAATCACAAATGGCAATAAAATTGAGTAGGTGAGTATGGGGATCATCATGCGCCAGTCTTGCAAATTGTCCCATTGTTTGCAACATTTGGAACATTACTAGTTTCAACTCAAAGCTATTTGCTTCAATTGGTGGCTTAAGAATGCTTGAATGTAATTTGTCTAAAATAGGAAGAGCAAACTCTTCCAGATCTTTTGTGTCATCATCATTGGTTGCCGGTGGAAGATTATTATTCCTCTGCCCTGCCTCCATTGCTCTCTAAACTCTAGCTTCTTGGCGTAGTAGCCGACAAGTTCTCTCGATCTCTGGGTTATATAGCTCTACATCCTGAGAACCTGCTCCTTGCAATACCTAATTAAATAATAAAGAAAAAATTTGAAAAGAGGTGAGAATAATTTAAGCAAACAATCAAACTAATTTCGATAAAATCAAATTCTAGTTTAATTCCTCAGCAACGGCCATCGCTCGAGCACTTTGCTCTCTGTTATAATTTCCAGGATACGTTTTTTGGTCCGATATCACTCCGAATTCATTCTGGATCATCTTTTAACTCTTATACCATGTTAGAACAATATCAATTAGCACTTTTTACACCAAAATCATAATAATTTATCGCATGATTTATAATATCTAATAAACTTTTAAACTAATAAAATTGACATAAAAATCACTTGAAACATGACAAAAACTCAATATAAAATGCAAAGAATAATAACTCTTTTATAGAGTTTTCACGCACCGACTCTTTTAATAAGTTATATTGTTTATCGCTCATGTAAGGCTTCTGAAGTTTTTCAAATTCCCGTGGGTAATAGAATAATCGTTTGTGTGAGATTCCTCTACTTAGTCTCATATTTAATATCTAGTGGAGTAATATCTACTTTATAAGTGGGAATGTACTATACATCTTGATTAACCACTTTTGAAGAGATAACCTAGTCCATTACATTGCACTTTGGACCGGCTCTTTACATATCTCCCTCAACTTACTCTTACATTTAGTACCTATTGGGATAAGATCATCTTTATAAGTAAGAATGGACTATAGATTTTCAACTTTGTTAACCACTTTTGAAGAGATGACTTAGCCCATTATATTGCGCTTTAAACCGGTCATTATAAATGGTATCATAGCCTTTTATTTTCATGTTAGATGGTGGGTTGGGTTGGGAACGTTGGCTAGATTGCTGCTTATGAGACAAAGAAGCTTGCTGCTTGCGAGACAAAGAAGGTCGAGGATGAAATTTCATAAGGTGGGTGGATTGTGAGATCTCTCAACTTAGTCCCACATCTAATACTTACTGGGGTAAGATCATATTTATAAGTGAGAATGGACTATAGATTTTTAACTTGCTTAACCACTTTTGAATAGATGACTTAGCCCATTATATTGCACTTTGAGTCGAGTCATTACAATTTGTTAGTATTATTTAACCGGTAGTTACTTCAAACCAATAATCAAATTTATTTGATTACTAATATTTTTCTCTGTATATATGTAGGTGAGGTTCCTTAATATTTTCCAACTTAGGCGCATGGATCGGAAGGCTCAGAAGTGGTGGTGGCGGCCTTATTGTCGCATTATATATTTGGACTATATTGTGTATTGATGACTGTATTTATGGGTATGAGCCCTGAACTTATTATGAACTTTGTATATGTTGGATTGGATTATGCTATTATATTTGAGCACGTGTGTTTAATATTTATTTTTATTATTATATTATAGAGTGGATAAATTTTGGGGCAAAGATTAACCATTATCTGTAGGGAGTATAAGCTTGAGAGTCTTAGAACATGACGAGGAGTAAATCCAGGTACATGAAACTTATTTGATTATAGTAGTGTGTATAAAGAAACGTAGGTACGAGGAATGTACGTGGATTGCTGGGTGAAGAACCCACGTGAAGACCATGTGTTATGTTATGATGCCCTAGCATCTCATAATGTCTCTGTGTTTAATTTCCATTGCGGGGTATATGGAATAGGCAAATACAACCCAGTGTTTAATATTCTAAACTCATTTGTATTAAGTAAATCAAGATACCTAATCCAATCACTTCAACTAAGTATCAAAATTTTAGCATGTCACAACATATAAACCTTTTAGCTACATTGAGGGTGTTACTCGAAGTGATCATCTAATTTCTAAAGTCACATTCATAGTCACAGGGGAGGTTCTTCCTTTATTATAGCTCGGAGTGCTCATATAAAAGCTTTAAATGTAAGATCTCTCCTATGTAATATGAACTCTAAACACATTGTATGAAATTCAGTATGGAGTCCATCTTAAACCTCCGAAGGGTTGAGATCCTCTTCTGTAAAGTATTTATGTGATAGCCTAACGAGTAGCTTTCCAAGTTTTATATATATATAATGTTCTATTGCAATTCAATAATAGTACCATAATTTGAGTACTTTCTTACTTAAAGCTTTAAGGACTAATCATTGTCATTTGTTTTGGATGAGTATTTTGTTTGTTAGGAAATATTCATAATGTCAAATTTTTCTATAAAACAAGCCAAAGACATACATGGTATATTTTATATTTATGAAGAATATGTATATTAATAATGTTATTAATATTATATATTAAAAAGATGCAAAACATTTTATTTCAAAATTATAATTACATTTTTAAAAAAAATTACTTAATTTATGATTCTTAATTCCAAATTTATAATTACACTTTTTAAATATCTATGATATTCTACATGTTTATCTTATTATTTTAATCCTATTGAAACTCTCTAATAATAATTTTAAAAGATTTTACAAATTGTATATTTACTATAGCAATTTTAAAAGATTTTTAATTTAAAATATTATAAAAATTTTGTATTTATATATTAATTTACTACTAGGATCGTGGGTTTATATATGAGTATCTTTTTTAAACATATATATTATCAGTATATGCTTTAATTTATATCAATAAGTTTTATTGCATGTTTATATTTTAGTTTTAATTTTGAGTTTTTAATTTATTTTTATATATTTGAAAAGGATTAAATGTAATTTGACCCAAATATTTAGATATCTTAACTTGGTTTTAGATTCTTACTTATTTTAAAGTTTTAATAATTATTCATGAACACACAATAAATTAATTAATTTCTTTGCTATTTTTTAAGTGTCCATGATATAAACAAAATTTAAAAATCTATATAAATTATTTATTGTATAGTCACACTAATATATTACAATTAATAATATTATTCAAAATAATGATAATTCATTTATAATTAATAGTATATATGCATATGGTTTAATATTCATTAATCAAAATTTTTAATATACATGGCAATTAATTAATATACCAAATAATTTTTAAACTGTATAATATTTAATCAATATTTTTGAATAATAAAGGGAAAAATTATTAAAATACTTGAGTTTCGACAAAAAGTATGAAATTTAAAGTAATTAGTGCTTTTCGAAAAAGAATGAGTAAAATTTTACTAATATTTAAAGGCATGCTATAGAGAGAGAGAGAAGAGATAGAGAGATTGGGTACCCTGGGGTGACCGCATGAAAATTTTCCTGCAGTCGCCCCGATCTGGGCCGGACAGCCGAGATCTATTTTTATAAAAAACCCTAATCTTCATCCAATCTGCCTCGCTGCCCTCGGCCGAGGCAGCGCCGCTGTCCACTGCGCCTACAACCTCGCCCTCGTCGCCGTGTCCCCCATCAGGGTCGCGGCCCCTGGCCGCGCCGCCGCGCCCTCGCAATCCCGCCCGTGCCGCCACACCACCTCGCAATCCCGCCCGCGCCTCAGCACCCCCTCACGACCCTACCTACCCCATTACACCCCCTCGCGATGCCGCCCACGCCTCAGCGCCCCTCACAACCCCACCCGTGCCACGCCCCCACCCCCTTGCTCGTCGCGGCACCAGCACCATTTCTTGCTACACCCGCACCCGTGCCCTCGTCCACACCATTCCCAGTCGTGTCCACGCCCGTGCCTGTGCCCATGCCCTCGCCTCGCCCATGCCCGCGGTGCCACCGCCCTTACTCCTCCACCACGCCATGCTCGCACCCACGTTCGACGCTCCGCTGTCATTCCTCCTTGTAGTGCCCATGCCAGCAGGCTTGGCGTAGTGATGAAGAACAGCGGTGGCGCATCGAGTGTGGATGTGGCGGAGGTCCTTGACAACGTGGATGTGGGCTGACAACGCGGGCATCAATAGGGGAGCACGGCGGCAGGGTGTGGATGGCAATGGGAGGGAAGAGGGAAGTTTTTTTTTAAAGAAAAAAATTTGGGCCATCATATTATATCCGACGGCCGGGGCAAACATTCTATCATAGATACCCATCGGCCGCTTCATTTTCATCACGCCTTTGCCACCGACTTGCCTTTGCCGAGGATGGGGCAGACATGCTATCATAGATACCTATCGGCCGCTTCATTTTCATCACACCTATTTTGAAAGTCCATAGCCTAAGCAAGGAGATAATGAAAGAGGGCCCTTGGGGTGATAGGGAATGCCAATGTCTTCAAGGAGGGAATTTTTATTCCACCTAGCTAGCTATTCTGCTTTATAACAATGGCCAGGCGAACGAATAAAAAATGAAATAAAGTATGGTCATATGAGTTGATACCATAACTTGGGCGTGAATTTTGATTTTTATCGAGTCTCTCCGATTAAATGCATAAGTTGAGCTGATATATCTATTTGTGAAATAAATCCAAAGAGCATTTTTTAATTTGATGTACAAACAAAAAGAAAAAATATGAAATTCAATAAAAAAAATAAGAACCTTAAAAAGTTGAGGACAATCTCGGACCAGTAGTTACAATCGAATCGAATGGCTATAATAGAAGTGAGGAATACAGATTTGCATGTTCTCTGAGAATAGGAAATTTAACCTCGTATACTTTATATAATCATAAAAATAAAAATTTTGAGAAATTTAATAAAAGTCGCTAGGTTCAATTGAACGTGGAGATCAGGACACGAAACGTCGCAATTTGAATATGACACAACTACCTCCACATCTTTTATTTTTATTATTATTATGATAGATATCATAAATAGCAACCTCATAAATTTAGAGGAGAGTTGCACCATAAACTCTTTTGTCAAGAAAACAATCCGGGAGACTTGCGGTTCCCTGCTTCCTATATCTCTGATCATCTGACGTCGCAGAGCATACAACAACAGATGGGAAGAAGCATGGGGGCATCCATTGCTGTGTTGTTCCTGCTGCCGCTTGTTCTGTACCATCTCCACCATGCTATTGCAATAAGGGATGGCGCCCCGGGTACCTTTTCTCTAACTGTTTTATTGTTCTTATTACTAACTCTCGCTTCCTCATAGATTTAAGATATGTTCTTGGTATGTTAGCACATAAATATTGTATCCAATTGATGTGATTTAGTTAAAAGATCTAATCTAGTTTGTGATTGACGTTCTTTACGCATAATATTTTCTGCAATCGTCCACAAACCTTCTACAGAATCATTGAACATTCCAATGACCGAGAAGAAGCTTTCCGCCGCCGGCGGTGGCGGTGGCGGAGCACGGGGATCCTCTGGGGGCAGCAGCAGCGGGCGGGGATCGCCTGGTTCGTCCGGCCGAAGGAGCGGCGGCGGAGACAGGTCTAGGGGGTCGGGCGCGGCCATGGGAGGAGGCGCGATGGCCGGCACCATCCCCTTCAGCATCGGCGGCGGCGGCTCCGGCAGACAACAAAACGGATCATCCCGCGCAGGTGACACGTCCTCGATAATGGGCCTCCTGGTATTGGGCTTTTCCATTTGGGCTTGGTGGGCCTAACTGTCTAGATCCTATTTTGCACTCTTATTATTTTACTAGCCAGTTTTGGAGCGAGCTTTCTTATTATTACTAGGTTTTTTAGGCCTAGTCTTACATGGTTTTAGCTTTCTACAAGGCCTAATCAATTAGTTTGGTAGCATTGCATGGCCTGCTAACATTTCCGAACACTTGCGTGGCCTAGTATCATAGTTAATTTAATTTGGATTCCGTGTGGCTCATTCATGGTTCTTACAGTTTTATTATATATCTAAGCAGGCACAAACATGGACATGTTGACCCATGGTGGGTTCTACAACATAGGAAAGAATTAAGAAGAAAAAGAAGATAAAAAGAGAGTTGGTGAATATTTCAGACCATCAACACTGAACAGCCAAGGGTATAAATACTTCGTGATAAAGTTTTTAAAATAGGGACTCGTACATTAAAAGAAAAAAAGAAAAAAAAAGAAGAGTAGAAGAAAGAAATAGGAAAAGAAGAAAGAAGGGGAGGAACCCCTCGCTAGAAATCCATCTTCGACGACCTCCTAGTCCACTGATAGAGCCACCCTTGCTTGTAAAAGCCAAGAAAAATCTCTTGCATGATTGAGAAATAATATCAAGCAGCCACCTCGTCGGTGTGCGTATGGCCAGACCAAGCTGTCTTCAACCACACAACAATCTCCATTGAGTTCCCCTATCAATCAGAAAAAACACTCATCTAAGAGCCACCATCGTAGAAGAACTCCGTCGCCGAAAAAGCTTTAAGAAGCGGCTCACTTGAACAGCATAGTAACTGAAAACAGCATCAAGTAGCCACTTTATCGGCATGCATTTCACCAGCCCAGGTCGCCACTTGGCAGACCGACACTTCCAGTGGACTTTTCTCAATACCGTCAACAAGCCCAAGTAGAAATTTGCAGATGAAGACCCTCGCCCTTGCCAAAAAATTGCCCAAAATAGGCTTGCCAGTGTAGTGTAAGAGCAACATTCGACTATCTTTCTAGTCTTCATCCGACCAATCGAAGCCACCGAAGGACAAGCATCCACCTCCAAACAATCTAGATCCATCGCTTTTAGCTATCACAGTCGCTAGAAAATGGCAATAAGTGGTTGGGCAATACGTGCCACTGCCGGAACTTTCCACCATTATGCCACCCTCTGGTACCACCACCGATCACCGAACGACCTCTGAAATCACTCATCAGTCAGAGATCTATTGTTATAGGTGATCGCTAGTTGCCACAATTGTCGGAAAAGCCGCTGCCAGAGCCCCTAAAGCTACTGTAGCACCATTGGAGAAATTGAGTCCACCAAGCCTGTTTACGCCGGTCATGTCCACGATCACATCCGGTTGCCCCTACAATTTGATCGGATCCAAACTGACCAAAATTGCGGTTGCAAAGCCACCCCATGCCCCCGAGGCCACCCTTGCAACCTAGATTGGAACGGGCGCACCACACACCACACCCGTGGACCTATGCATGCATAGAGAAAAATAAGGATTCAAGTTGAATTATTGAGAAATGCTTAAAAAATCTTAACTGTTTATTCCTTTTTACACTATTTTAATTATTTTTTTGCTCGTAGGATTTCTTTGTATAAGTGTCTTCTGTCCTAGTAATCTACTTATCTAACTTGACTGAAAGATTGATTGACGAGAGTGAAAATCCCGCTCCCAAACAATATCTTTATCTCATATTTTATAAACATTTTTTAAAGATAACTGCGGGATCATTTTAAAAAGATTCTTTAAATGTTGTTAATTGCGGACCCATTGACATCTCCCTTTGATCTTCCCAAGGCTTTTCTACTCCTCTCCTCACCCTTGGACGGTGACCTTTTCCATTAGGCTATTTTTTCTTGACTCAAAACGAAGATGTAAAACTGCCTGTCATTGATTATTAAAGTTTGTTAAATTGTTCCCGAGTTTGGTTCCGGTTTATTGAGGTCCTATTTATAATGCACACATTCAACTCGAATATCTTTAGTCAGTAATGTCAGTTTTTCATACTTTTATTCTTGCGCACATATTTGTGCCCAAATATTTCTGTTTTAAGAAGAAAACGCATATTTTTTCCTTGAAAAAGAGAGAAAAAAACCCAAATAACCCAAATCTATTTTTCTCCAATAATATTACTGCTTACATATATTATAAGTACGATAAAAATATTAATATTTTTTAAAATTGTTCAACATTGAAATATCTCAAACTTTATCCTGCATGTATACATGTTTTTTGAGAACTCATGAATCGAGCAAAAGTATGAAAAACAGATAAGCCACCTTATATATTGATGCTGAAAAGATTCAAAAGACATAAGAAGATGAACTTTTCATTCGTATTAGAATGATTTGGAAAAGCCAATCCATTGTCTCAATTGAACATAAATGTGTAAGTTAAAAAGCACAAGCAAGGTAATGAAATTTCATGCATGACTTAGGTATAAATGAATAGGTCTCATATTTGACATGAGAAAGGTATATTACTATTTCTACGTTTAATCTCTCATATTCTTCTTTATCGGATATTGTATATGATGAGATTAATTTCAAATTGACAAAAGAGGGTCATTTAGTTCAAAATCAACTTGGATATTATTTTGCCGGTCTTTTGTCTACTACCAAGTGAGAGCGCAAGCAACCACGTTGTCCTTGAGATCACGTTATCCTTACTACTTCTCTTATTGCAATACCCTCATCTCGTCACAAACCAAACACAAGTGCACTACTCCCCTCCCCCTTCAACATTGATATACCTCTAAACACAAGTGCTCGGCCACCGTGCCGTGAAGTTCTTGGCCGACGTCGCCCTGAGGGAGATGGTGCGGGAGGCGGAGTTGACCGTCCACAGAGAGGCGAAGGTGGTGTGGTGGGTGCACCGGTTTAGCTCCCACGCGAAGGGAGCCTGGCCGTCGACCCGCCATTGTTGGACGTGATTGAGCATGACAACCACTTGGGTTTGGGATGGTATACGCTCTAGTACAGGACATGCAGGTGATAAGAACTTTCTATACTAATGACCTTTCTATGTATATGCAGATATATAAAATCAAACCTACTTTTGATTGTAAATAATTAAGTGTTTTAACTTGTTTATGGCTTGCTCGTAATTACCTGTAAGATACATAGTCAGGCACAGGAAGCTCTTTTACAAGCCTCAATCTCAAATATTGCATGTTAAAAATATATGCATTTTTTCAAAAAAGACAACTTAATATACTATTTGCATTGCTAATATTAACACCATATATGTGCATTTTTTTAAAAAGACAACTTAATATACTATGTGCATTGCTGATATGAACTTCATAAATTCTCATGACACGTGCATTGTCGGCACTAAGTTTGAATAAATGAAAGTAAATATATACTGTCCGAAAGAAATTTCACTTCTAACTTTTGACAAATTTAATCATAGATTAGACTTGCTAGAGATCATATCTCCTTTACCGACAAATTAAAGGTCCTATTAAGTAAGAAAAAATTTCCACTACAAAACCATTTCCAGGCTCAACTCAATGGAAAAAGGAACACAACCGGGCTACATACTATTTACATCAAAAAAAGTGAAAAACATCAAAATCAGACTCCTTGCGTCAAGGCACTTTAAAGGTTATCAAAATGCATCCCATTGATAACAACCTATTTCAAATACAATGATCTCCATAAAAAATAATGGCTTAAAATGTACTCATCAGAAATTACAAAACCAAAGGAGGATTGCACATTTTGCTTCATAATCCCGAGAAGGAAGTGATATCAGCACCGTTCCAATAACTCAGTTTGGCCTTCGCTTAGAAGCAACATCAATAGAAGGGATGTTGAAGCCGCAGTGCTATAACCAACCTTGTCACTTGTACAAATTTTAATTAATGTGAGTCAGAGGTAAACGGGGTATTAGAGAGGGGGAAGACTTAACGTCCTTGATGTTTGAACCATGAGGGAACGGATTATTTTCTCGAAATTCTTCGGCAAGATCCTCCGTAGGCATAGACCGAAGGGACTCGATGCTTTTCTTACTTGGGATCTCAAGTTCACAACGCACAGGTGTGTTCCCGCTCG
This sequence comes from Piper betle, assembly GCA_033002965.1. Classification (NCBI taxonomy): domain Eukaryota; kingdom Viridiplantae; phylum Streptophyta; class Magnoliopsida; order Piperales; family Piperaceae; genus Piper; species Piper betle. Next base: position 132,557 of record JAURVB010013530.1, on the reverse strand, counting down.
GCTCGTAATCCTGCAAAGTAGAATGAACACAAAACTTCATTTTTGGGCACTAGAGTTTTAAACATTTTGTGGGATAATCATGAACTGGAGGACAGAATATTTCGGCTAGACATTTTGTGGGATAATCTATTAGAATCATGATCTACAAACCATATATCTATGATAAACGGCCTCTCTAGCTTGCTTTTCAATTTCCGCAGCTTGAGACCCATGGTCATCCTGCATTTTCTGCATTGTGTTTAAGTGAGACTCAACAGCCTCCCTCATCCCGGCAACTGATTCGCATTCATGCTCCAGTATCCCTGTGGTAGAATTTCAATGCATCATACAAAAATAAACTTTACCAAAGGAAGTGTGACTTTCATTAAAACAAGGGCAGAGAATGAATAATCAAAATAGTCCACCCAGTTGAAAGAATGTAAAGTACAAAATAGATCGTAATCAAATAAAATAAATGCATACTATGAAAGTGCCGGAGTATATCATCACAAGTACTTGCAATGTCTTTCTCTGTAGTTTCCCGAGCACAACTTATCTCAACATTGTGCTGAGCATTGGAATCCATTGCAGATCTGGAAATAAACCGCCAAAAGAGGACAACAAAAATAATATCAAGGTTTTTTACCTTACAAACGAAAATGGAAACATAGCGCTATGTTCTATAACCAAACCTTCTAGATAGCAGAAACACTTAGTTTGATATGCATTTCTACAAGTTCATATAGCTTGACAACTATAAACATTATTTAGAAATCTGCATCTCTACAAGAAGTTCATACAGCTTGACAACTATAAACATTATTCAGAAATCTAACTTTGAACTATTTTTTTGAAAAAAAATAATATAAAAAGCCAGAACATACGAGTCTGAAAAGTTGGTAACAGGTAAAACTTCAACCAATTTGGATAATCAGCTCACTAACAAAAATGAGAAGATATGCACAGAATCAATCTGTATGAGTCAATTAACAAATTTCACAAAAGAAGTGAGTGTATATAAATTTAGACTCTCTCAATGTTTAGTGAGCCATCCAGGTAAAACGTGCAAGACTAAAAAGATAAAGGATCCGACTATCTTACATTTGAAATCCACAATAAAATGAAACTTCTTTACTTACTTAGCAAGAGATTCCATAGCAACAAGTTGTTTTGTTTCCAACTCGTTCACAGCATCATTAACTCTCTTGCATTGCTTGTGAGCTGTGTCAGCAATGCCAATACTGAGACATATAAGCAACAAATAAGCCTTTCACTCAACTAATATAAAATGTAAGAAGGGCTACGATCAGCATTTAAAATCCATCTGAAAACCTACCATTCTTGCAGCAAAACTTCCATGCGGCAATGCTTTGCAGCAGAAAAGAGAGATGAATCCTCAGACTTATGTTCTGCTTGCCCAGAAAAGGTATGCCACTTCCTTTTTGCATCAGTAGTAACACCCTTAACAGTTGATATATGTTCAACAAGATACACTTTGTTTTCATCCGCAGCAAGTTTTAAATCATCCACCTTCTTGCCAACCTACACATTTAACAAAAAGATCCTCATTAAGATAAAATGATAATCTCAACATATAAGCAAAGATCTAATAAATGTCTCAGAATTTAATTACATTCAGGAAAAGTTGCACCCAGTCCACACATAGAGGACAACAGGTGTTCCATTATATGAGCAAGAAATAGTGGAAAAAAAGGTGTGAAATTGGAAGCTGCAAGACACTAAGATTCAGAGGAGAATTTGTTCTCGTTGCCTCACACAGTTAAATATATTTATAAGAGGAGAGAATCCATCTTTAAAAATAAAAAATCCGCATTGAAATGAGTTCTGTTTAAATCATTTGTTTTCATCCGCAGCATGTTTACACTTGTATCATGCTGATGGAGGACATACCAAATCTTATCTTAATATTTTATATTAGGAAGCTAGTTATAATTCTTACATTTTAGGATTTAATATTTTATATTTTCAGAATTTATATGTAATTTCCTTTACATATGAAAAGTAATTATAGAGTTCACTGAATACTTCTTAAAGCATGTCCATGAGTATAGCCTCTCTCGCATTGTAATGAGCTCTATTTAAATCATTTGAAGTTTTTTCAAGTTATATAACAATAAAGAGTTATCATTGCCCTTCTGTTTATCTAGATTTTGAGGTAAATTCTTGTTATTCCCAAATGTAGTGATAGACTATATTTGATTTGACTACCGGAAGTCTTTAAAAACAAAGCTACCATTTATATTGACAAGTTTTAATACGGACCAATTCTTTCTGCCGGCTGAGATGGTTGGATAGTAAATTGGCAATATCTGCCAAAAGCTTTTCCCCTTCAGACTTTGAATACTCCTGCAATAAATTTCTTTTTACAAAGACAATCCTTTTGATGCTTCAAAGAGAAATAAATTCATTAGTCAGGGACAAACAAGTACCTCATACACCTTTCCAAAATCACCAATGCTCTCCATTTGAATAGTATGAACTTCATCCACATGATCCTGAAGTTTCTGTGTCTCTTCAATAAGCTTTTCAAAAACTTCAATAATATATTTAGATACTTCATTTAATTGTGCCTTGTCAGCCTCAAATCTCTGAAGCAAAGGAAAAAGTCACCATTGGCTAAACAAATAAGTTACCAAGAACATATATGGCAGAAATAAAGATAAATTAGAGCTGAGTCCAAAAGATAATGTGTGTTTCACAATAAAAGATTCTAGCCAAACCTCTCGCAATTCATGAGCAAAAGCAGCCATTTCTCTTTGGTGATTATTTAGGCCATCATGAAGATTTTTGAATATCTGGTCGGTTTCCATCTCCTCCGTGACCAAAAGCTAAGTAACATATTACAGGTTACATTCATTAAAAAAACTGAAATGACTGCTTTCGAAACAAAATGCCTGTTAATCAAATTTGCTTACTTCTTCAATTGATCTGGCATGGCTGGATTCCAAATTCAGTATTTCCTCCAAACTTGAATCACTGTTAGATTTTTGTAATCTAACTATGTTTTCAATTGCTTCAATATGAGACAAATACATTGACCTTGAAGTTGCCATCTTTTCTTTTAGTTCTTCAATGGACTACACAAGTGTGTGTACGAAAAAAGTGATCAGAAAAAGGCAAACAAAAAATGTTCTGCTCAAATAGAATTTTATGAAGAATGTCTAACTTTATATAGATTTCAGTTTAATGATATAGTATTCTAAACCGGACCTGGTTATAAAAGTCAACAGAAGAATTACACAAGCTTTCAACAGACTTCAGACGTTCACTCTGTTCAGTAACAGAACCTGCTACAGTCTTACAAAGCAAACCAATACGCTTAACTAGGTCTTCATAAAAAGTGTTCAAAACACTTCTGTTTGCTGAATGAAGTTGGTCCTCTTTACCTACAAGAACACAGAGATAAATATAAAGCAGCACTACAGAATATATAGGAAGCTTTCATCAACAGATGTGGTATACCTAGTTTTAAATGTAAGCCAGCATTATCATGAAGAGACTTCTCCAAATCTGAATGCAAGTAACAGGCTTGCTGCATCAACACATTTTCTGGTTTCCAAAAACAATTACAAAATACAGAAAAGGATAAGAATAGTGAATTTAAAAGAGAGACCAAACAATATAATTGGCTCCTAATAAATGTACCAGCCCGCTTCTGCTCAAAAATAATGAACTCTTTTTCCTTCAAGGCATATTCGGATTTCTTTATAATGTCATTCGCAGAATGCAATAACTTGCTGGTTTCAGTCAAATTTAGCTGCAAAAAGGACAAACATACAAATCTAATCACTAATTTTTCAAAAAAATTAAGAGGTTGTGCCATATGATTATTTCACCTGAGTAAAATGCAGCCTATTAGTTAAGTCTGCTGCTCGTTGTGCCTCAAAATCATGCTTTTGCTGAAGTTCTTCAAATTGCTGTAGAAAACAAATAGAAGCCACAATCAATACAATTATACAAGTTATTATGTTTGTTTTTGCTGCACATACTAACTAATTAATATACCTTATTATTTGTCTCTATCAGGGCAGCCATCTGCTCTATCTGCTCTGCCATTGCCTAATAAAACATAAAACAACATGTCAGTTCGCAGAGCAATCATAGAGAAATAAAAACAACCTCAAACACAAAAACCTAATATCTAATTTTAATTATCGGTCCATGATTAAGAGCATATCATACATATATTCCAAATCTTTAAAATCATTTAAGCAGCGTGGAAGTAAGCATTCTACAATGTCTTGTAAACCACGTGACAAAAGGTAAAACCAAAAATTTAGCAGGTAATTTTTAGCCTTCAATTGAATTTAACATGCATATGCTACATAAATAATGTCCAGGTTGTACTGATCAGTACTTTTCTTTCACTCTCTTCTTGATAATACCGTTCCTTTGGTATATAGACTCCATTTTTCTCCCTGGCAGCATAAACCTCTGCACGAAATAAACCAAGTCACATTTAGAAGAACAAAACAATAGGACTGAATAAGAAAAAAGAGCATAGTGCATAAACTGCAGTCAAAATAAAAAGATAAAAAGTACAAACCTGCTTTAAGACGATCTATCTCTCCATAAAGATCTTTAATTAGTGTAGTCTTCATCATCTTCTGATTCACCTTTAAAAACACAAAATAAAAATAGAGCGAAACATCAGCAATGAGCAAAACAGATGAAAAACAAGCATATTTTTTTGGCTCATAATGACAGTCCAAGCCCATATAAAATGACTGCATAAAATACATCCCACAAAAATACCAGCTACAAGAAACTGGTGCAAAATCTCAAAAGAAATATAGCATTGGCATTAGTTCAATAACACATTATTTTTTATCCAAGAGAAGTACAAAGCACAACTTAAGAAACTCATATTATGCCAAATTTCAAATTATTGAAACTGTCCATTTTCTATCCAAGAGAAGTGCAAAGCACAACTTAAGAAACTCATATTATGCCAAAGTTCACATTATTGAAACTGTCCTACACTTGGAGCTGTCTTATGCCACACAAAATAAATCAACATTAAATCAGTTAACCATGCTAGAAATTCTACTTTAAAAATCAACAGCTAATGGCTAATGAAGGTTAATATTTAATATGCACCAAAAGTCATGCTGCAAAAAAAAGGCACTAAAGTTGCCTTTCCAAAAAAAAAAAATGCTATTATTCTATGATATAATGATTATACTGCAAAAAAAGGAAAACAAATAGAAATCATCATAACACCGTCAAACAAATTTCTATCTACACTCATAGAGTACCTCAGGCTTATTCTTAATATTCTTTGCTCGGTGAGCATAATCTAGAGTGCTAAGTGTTTCCTCCAGGCAGTATACAGAAGGAGAAACAGTAGCAATAATGCATGTCTTTGTCCTCCCACCCAACGAATCACGAAGCAATCGCGTAAGCTTGCTATCCCTGCATTCCAAACATAACATATAGGTATATTTCCTCCATTCCTTTTTTTATAGCAGAATACAGAGAAAAAGCACACTTTACAATAAATATGCACAGCATAATAACTTGCTTAACATTATAGCAACAACCTGTAGGGAATATGCCCATTATGTTCAACAAGGGCAGTAATGACACGTCCAAGAGTTAGCAAACTTTTATTTATCTCTCCAGCTTCTCTCGCTCGACCCTAAAGAGAAACAAGAAAATAAAATGCAATAAAAAAATTTCCATAAGCTTAATGAAAAAAAAAACTGTGTAACAGAATTAGCTATCAGCATTCACTTCAACTAAAGATCACCAGATTACAATGATGATACCTCACGTGCACCAGAGCGGCTAATATTCTCAGATCCTGCCAAATCAACCAGATTTAACTTTCCACATTTGATGAGCTCTTCACCTTCAGGGGTTGCTTCTTTGATGTGAATTGTTATTGTGAAGAGAGAATGTGATCGACTAACATGAAAAAAAATTGACTAGTGTAAGGATATACGGAGCCAGAGTTTGTATTCCACCATTTTCCTTAAATGACGAATATATTATACCTGGACTGCTTATTCAATAAAGTCTCTGCTGTGCGCCTTTTTGCAGAGCCCCTTTCTAAAAGAGAGAAGATTTCAGAAGAATTAGTTACAATCTCCTCCTCTATACCTCTTACTAAAACCCCTCCTTTTCCATCCTCCATGAGAAGTAAAGGCTTTTTCATCTTTTCTTCTAATAAAGCCTTGGACAATTCTTCGGGCGCAAGAAGATCAGTAATTTCTTCATTATATAATTCAATGAATGTTACTTTGACACTATATTCAGCATTTTGACTCTCTAATGTGTCAAAAATTTGTTTCACAGCTCTAGGTATGACACCAGCATCTGAAGGTAACTGCCCTCTGGGCCCACTCTGCACCATTAATAATTCATTTTCAGTCTCATTTTTCAAAGATTTATAGGTGATAAAAGCATAGAGTATATAACCGCAAATGGGGAACAAAGAATGCAAGATAAACTGGGATCGGAAAAATTTTGTATTTACGATGAGTTTAATCGAGCATGTACACAAATATACCTTTGATTTTCTGCATTCACCTTCCATCGTGTAAGTTTTTCCAGTTCCCGTTTGACCATAAGCAAATATGGTGCAATTAAAACCCTCGAGCACTTCATTTACAATGGGAACAACAGCTTGGTGATAGAGGTCCTTCTGCTGAGCTGCTGGACCAAATACCTAAACAGAGAACCCTCCCTATCAACTAATTTCCATGCACATCTTCACATGTAAAACAGCAAAAAGGGGTGAAAATGTACCACACATCAATTTCTAAATGCCACATTAACATGAACTTATAGAACAAATGGCAGACAAACTAGTATCAAGTTTTAACAGAACTCACACAAGATTAGCGTATTTCTTTTTCCATCTTGAATGCTAATGATTTCGATTGAGCAGGAAAGACCAAGGAATCAACCAAGCAAAACAAAGAAGACAGAGGAGCACCTTGTCAAAAGTGAAAACGCGATCAATCTGCTTGCCGGCTATGTTCTGAGTCACCGACACCTCCCGCTGGTACTCATTACAAGTAACAACCTGAGGAGCATTGTTCCTTACCTCATCATCACTAAACGGCCTGCTTAAAGAAGGCCACAACAACTCCATCACAAACCAAGCCAACAACAACAACAGCAGCAGAAACATCACATTGATCTGCCACCCTCCCCCAACCAATCAAATCCGTGCAATACTCAAAAAAAAAACAAAAACAAAAAAGCAGCACCTGCAGCGAAGAAGGACCTGGACGTTGACGCCCTTATCCTTATCCTGCCTGTTCGCCATCTCAAAGCAGGACGGCCGTAGACGATGCCGAAGAGAGTGGAAAGGAACGAACTTTTTCGCAGATTGGTGTCGACTGATGGCGAAATCAAGCGCGAGAAACCAGAATCGGGAGTTTTGGTGGTGGGATTTGGGGAAGAGAGGGAAGAGGAGCGGGTTGGAGACGAAGAGGGCCCCCCGTTTTTCAAATTTGGGACGCCATTGATGGGCGCCAAAGTTATAGCTTACAAAAACGGACGCGGTTTTAAACGGGCATTCGGGTTGATCTTTGTCGGTTCCGACTTAACGAACGGTCATAAGCCCATTTCCCATATGGCAATTGGCATAAAAAATATAAAATTATAATTATTAGAATGTTGGCAAGACATAAAAAAAGAAGCATGCATCAAAATTACGAAATACATGACATCTCAGGGTTTATAATAATGACGTCTCAGGGTTAAGCCGTGACTTCAAGTGTAGCCACGGCCGACAATGGCAATGTTGAGTTTGCCCTGGCTGTCATCGTCGGCCGCCATGGCTTTTGTCTGTGAAGAACATTAATTTGCTACGGGAGAAAGGTCAATTGCCACTAGGGGTGGGCATCGGTCGGACAAACATCGGACAAGTTATTATCCGCGTCTGTCCGAAATTTTACCGGATAAAACTTGTTTGACCGAGTTAACGTCCGACTTGTTTGTCGGGCCCAGACAACGTCCGTGGACGGTCCAAAATTATACCCTAATTATTAACTTTAACCTTACTTATCAATATAATCTACCGCCGCCGTCGCCGTCGCCGTCGCCACCGCCGCCACCACCACCCACCCCTGCAGCCCTCTTCGCCGCCCTCTGCCGCCCTCCCCCAACCTCTGCTGCCCTCCCCCCGGTCGCCGCCCTCCCCCCGGTCACCACCCTCCCCCGCCCTCTTGCCCTCCTCCCGCCCTCCCCCGCCCTCCTCCTGCCCTCCTCCCGACCTCCCCCGCCCTCCGCCGCCCTCCCCCGCCCTCCCCTTCCTCCTGTCGGCGCCCTACCCTGACCTCCGCCACCGCCTCTACTCCGCCGCCGCCTACCTCCGCTGCCTTGCCTCTGCCGACTGCCTTTGCCACTGCCTGCCTCCGCCAGACCGCCGCTCTCTGCCTCAGCCAGACCGTCGCCCTCTGCCTCGGCCGGTCCGTGGGCGACGCGGCAATGGTTTGGACGGGGAAGCAAAAAGGGCCGGTGGTTTGAGCAATGGCAATATCGTAAATAAGATTTGACTCGATTCAACTCGACTCTGTCCCGTGTCAATAATAATAACTAACTCAAAATAAATCCTAAAAAAATCCATAAAATAGAAAAAAAAATTTATAAAATAAAACAAACAATATAAAATCATAACGACATGCTTTATAACTAATAACCCACCCAAATTCCATGTAACACGTCCTAACGCGGTAAACGACCTAAAATCAATTTTACGATCCACTATATATAAAAATAAAAAAATAACTGGCATATTAACTAAATTACAAGTTGTTTGATATGATTATTAATGCGAATGTATAGTTCTAAATTCCTAAATATAAGAGTGACTTTTATCTTTTTTATATGTATGTCATTTTTAGATATTTAAGATATTAAATATCGATTTTATGTATAAATTTAATTAATTTTACTCTATATTTATATTTTAAAATTTTTATAAACTATAATATGTCTTATAAATGTTAAAGATATTATATTATTGATATAAAATATTAGACATTCGGTCGGTCGTTCGGTCAGACAAAAAAATGTTCATGTTTGGTTTGTTTTAATTCAGTCAAATTCGGTCGGTCAAATTCAGTCAGACATGCTTCGAACATCGGACAGACGGATAAATTTGGACGTCCGCGCCCACCTAATTGCCACTGCACATAGTCGTGACAATTGGCCTTCTTTTACTTATGTCTAACCAAGATCACCTTTGGCTGTATCTTTCTTTTTCTTCAATTTATGTAACCCACTTATGCATAGATTTGTCATGCATTTTATTTGTATTTTATTAGTTAGTCAGTTTGACAATTCTAATATTTATTGGAACTGAACCAAATGGATTGACGTTTTTACTTAGAAAATATATTTAATTAATCACCAATCCGATTTTCACAACATTGGGTCACCTTGCCCCATGTTTGTCCGTTAAAACTTCCTTGCATGTGAGTGGGGTATTAAAATAAATATGTGACAGTTTATTTTCTTAATTGTTTGAGCCTTATAATAATAATGTTATTTAAATTTTTTCATGGTGGTTATCCCTATCTTAACAAGATTTTATTTTTGACACAGCTTAGATTGTTTTTTATACAACAAATTTAAAGCATGCAACAAAAGTTTGTTGTGTGTTTTAAAAAAAGTTTTCTACTGCCGCAATATTTGTGGGTAAACAATAAGGGTGGGCTTGGACGTCATTAGTATCAAATCCGATCAAAGTCCGACGTATGTCCAACCGAATTTGACAGACCGAAGTCGGCTGAATAAAAACAAACTAAATATTAAGGGTGTAAATGAGCCGAGCCGAGCCGAGCCGAGTAGAGATGTTTTTGAATTCGACATGATTTTTGGCAAATATATTTGATATTGTTTGAGTTCTTGACAAGTTTTGATGTATTATGGGTTGAATCGAGTTTATCCAAAATTCATGGTGTTTGGACTTGGCATGTATTTGGCTTGCTACGTTTAAGAGTTGAGCTCGAACTGAGTAAATATTTATGTTTGGCTCATGCTTGACTTATATAGGGTCAAAAAAATTTCCAACACTATATAAATTTAATATAACCTTAATAGTATTAACGTGCTGAGTTGAACGGAGTATTTTTTGAGTTTGAACACATCGAGCTCGAGTTTTGAGCTAAGCCAAGCCGAACATTTGTTAGCCCAAGCTTTGTTCATTGTTCAAAGATCTATCCATTTCAAACCAAGTATTTATTTTGAGCACAAAATTAACGAGCATGAGTTCAAGCCGAACGTAAAATACTTGCTAACAGGTTTGGTTTGTTTACATCCCTAATAAATATGGATATTTTTTTATTCGACTAAATAACCAACCGAGTGTCCGATATTTTATATCAATAATATAATATTTTTAATATTTGTGAGGCTAATATTATGTTATATGAAAAATTAAAATCACGATATACATTAATATTAATTAAGTTTATACATAAAATTGATATTTAATATCTAAAATAACCTAAAATGACGTACATGAAAAAAAAACAAAAGTCATCCTTATATTTAGGAAATACATTCACATCAACAATCATATCAAATCATTTACTATATAGCTGCAATGCTCTCAATTAATACCATAGTTTAATAAATTTTTAAAATTTAGCTCCTATATATTTCTAAGTCAAATAAAAAATAATCAATGCATTGAAGCTTTAAAATAATCTTTGACATCAAAAGGTACTCTAATATTACATATACTTCTAAGACAAAATATTCTAATAGTTGATTCTTCATCCAATATAGCTCACCTACATAAAAAAATATACAAAAGAGTTAATTACTTGTAAAAATATTTTACAAATATTAGAAGACTAAAATTAAAATAAAATTCTCACATGCTCATTATAGACATGAAGATGTTGAAATACTATCTCTATCAACACAATCATCAATATATTATCATTCTTCAATATTCATTGTTCCAAACAAATTTGACGATGAAATATTTCTCTACAAGTAAAAAATATAATAACAAGAGAAGAATATATATTAAAAAATATATAAAAAATACAAAATACATGAATATAAAACAAGAATTATCTTTATATTTACTCATCAATCAATTTTGGATACGTATTAAAGCTTTAAATATTTTTGGGCTCAAACTATTCTTAGTTGAGCCAATTATTTATTCTCCAATACTAAATGCTAATTTGAAAGTAACCGTAAATATAAAAATGGCCAACATATCGTGAGTAATTTTTCCCAAAATATAATATTTTATTATATTTAATCTTTACCATGATAATATATCAAATTGTTTGTACTCTATCTACAAAAGGAATAATTTGTTTATTTAAATAATTTTCCAAATCAGTTAGTGTTGGCTTATTTGATAAACATTAAATAATTAACTTGTTTACTCCTTGTAATTTCTTACTTGAGCCTTTAATAGGATAAACACTTGATGAACTTTCAATTATAATAAAGGGTTTATTTTACACACATCTAGCCACAGATTTACATTAATCTTATTTTTAAAATTTTTTCATTGTAATATAATATTTTTTTATTTAAATATTTAAATTTAAATTTAAATTTTTATATTAATTGACACGAAAGAAACTTAAATAACCATGTTTGACCATGACTGTCTTTACCGAAGAATTTTGACAGTTGACGACAGATTTGTTGCCCGAAGTTAAGTGGATGGATATGGACAATGCTTTGTCTGACGTCGTCGACTAACGCCCACCCCTAATAAACAGCTAGTATGTAGCAGGCCTTGAAGAAAAAAATTACTAGTCAAATGAAATACAATTGAATAATGCAACTCTTTTTTCCAAACAACAATTGACAAAATAACTAAACATGCACTGCACAACAGCAAAGATACGCTAAAAGATTGTTTTCAGTACTCTGGCCATGACAAGGCAAATGCCAGGGTCATCAAAGCAAGGCCAAGAAGTACAATGGTTTCCGGCTGGTACCCTGCTGCGAGATGGTCCTCAGCTGCACCGGACGATCCTCCTCTCCTTCCTCCTCCGCCACCGGCAGTCTTAGTTGTGGTTCGTTGAGCTGCTGAGACAACAAATTAGGTCTAATGATCTCTAATTTCTCAATAGATATCCCTCTTATAAATATGCATGTGGTTACAAGTTTTCGTATCTTTGAAGCTTGTATTGTTACTTGCAACAGCATAATAAAAGGCATTGTCTGCACTGATTGCAGAGTAATAAGCGATTGTGAGCTCACAAAGCTCGCAGCTAATAGTTCAAGAGAGGAAAGATCAAAATTGCCACACCTAATTACATTGAAGTGAACAATCTTCCATGCATATCTGACAAGGAGCTTAGAATCAATATTATTAATCTGTATTTACCGGAGACAGTATTGGTCGAGGGAGCAATAAAAAGTTGAAGATGAGAGACGAGCAACAGCAAGAGCCGCAATGAAAGTCTCATTGTTGTATTAAATACTTTGTTCCTTGAATAGAGGCGAGCGATCAAATGAATGTTACAAATATGAACTCGGTCACTGCCTTCAACATTATTATATATGGAGAAGGAGAATCAAGAAAAGCGTGGCCAGGTATGCAATACGTACGTAATGGCGTTCAACGACCAACAAATTGAAGAGTAAACACACGTCCAAACAGTCGATTACCACATTTCTTAGATATTAACATTCCTGAATTTGATCTTAACTATCTGCTTCCCGCGATGTCCACACTTACAAAGTGGTAGATGTGCACTAGCAGTTTACGAGAGCTACATGCACCATTTAATTAGCTAAATTGCACCATTCGAAGAGTAAATATATAAATGACAGTGCAAAAACCAATCAATTGCCTAACAAAAACGTCAATACTATTCAGGTTGCCTCAATGCCAAAAGAGCTATAATAGTGGCGATTAATAGTTCGGGCTGCATTCTAAGGTTTAATCGTAGATCAATTGGTAGTGTGTCCGTGGGGATCGTGGACGACCTAGGGGAGTCGACGGTTGGCTGCTTCGTGTTCGTTCTGATGACCGGTGTCTTCCCTCTTCCTAGTACCCTGGTGATCCAAGGCTGCCAGATGAAGAAGAGGCTAAAAGGCTCAATATAATATCATCTATGGCACATAATCAGCAATTTATGTTAGTACGTGCAGAGCTCGCTATTATCAACGTCAATTGAGATTAATAGTATATCTGCACCAGATTGCCAAGTAGTAGAAAGTTGTAGGCAGAAAACCAAGCGCAAGAGAGGCACAGCCTGCCTCATGATCCTTTAAGTAATTTAGTTTGAAACTAATTAGAGCTGGGATAAGCCCCCAGCAGTACAGACAGAGATCAAGCTGATGACAAGAGTCATGAAGGAATCACTAATAATAATATAGATCCAAATGACAATCAATTAGTTACTTCACAAGACACAGAGTGTATATAGGTGGACGACATAAGAACTACGTCCTGGACTTCTTCCCTCTTACTGCTTGTTCAAGCTGGGCGATTTCGTCATTTACTTCGTGGTTTGAACAGTTGGTGTTGCTTGTTCGATTCAGAATTGCCGACATCTCATAGCTTGGTCTGCGGACCTGACTGAATTTTCTGGCAAGCGAAGATCCTTAAACTAAAAAGCAAACTAAAAATATTTACCAGGAGATTAGAAATTTATGCCTCCTTGGATGGATACATTTGGCAGCCCTCAGCCTGTGCTGCCTTCGGCCAAGGCCCATGGCCTAACTGGGCGGTCGGGATCTGTGTAGGCCAAGGGACAAATCTTCAAGACCGGCCTAGGGCAGGCCGCCCTCGTATAAAAAATAATAATAATAATATTTTTTTTTACCATTGAGTTGGGTTATTATAATATTTTATTATTTTATACAACCAACCCAATCTCCCACCACTACTAATATTAAAAATTATACTCCTTTTTTTAGTAAAAAGCTCAATCCCTTTGTTTTTATTCATCATCTTCATTTAAAACCTCAATGTCCCCTTAAAAACCAAACAACACCCAAAAAAAAAAAACCGCATCACGAAGGACAGTAATTAAGAACAAGTTGATCTTCATTGTGTCAATAGTTAACTAAGGAGAGAATCCAGACTTGATCTTGATGGTGGCAACATCAGTCTTGAAAGACTTAGCAAGGACCCCATCATCAATACTGGAATTAAACAAGGTTCCTGGGAGGGATACCGTCCCTGCATTAGCGTTGGCAAAGGCAGAGATGGCCACGGCCGGGTTGTAAGCATCGGGATTAATTTGAAAGTGCACCAGCCCCTTGGGGAACACAAACATGCCTGCAGTTTTAAGACTCTGGGTGAAGAGTTTGTTGGTGGTGTCAACAAAGCCAACTTCAAGACAGCCTCCAATGACAAGGAGAAGCTCGGCAGCTCTTGGGTGGGTGTGGAGAGTGTTGACAGAGCCCGCCGGGTATTGCAACACGGCGTAGGAGACGCTGTGGCCGTTGAGTGCCGGGAACTCGGCCAAGCTAGCCTTGGTCACTTTGAAGGCCGGTGGTGCTCCATCGGAGTTGAGCACGGGGCTGAAGCCGGAAAAGGTGAAGAAGCTTGCGTTGACGGTGTTGCTGTTGGGTGGGACGAGAAAGTCGGAGTTGAGGTCCGGGTCGCCTGCATGGGCATGGTGGCATGCTACTAGAGCAAGGAGGGCTCCAAGCATGTTTTATGGTAATTCTTATTTGATCTTGGATGAGGAGATTGATCATAAGGTGGTGGGATGAGGATGTGTATTAATGATTGAATGGGTCAAATGCGATCCCTCCAATTAGGTGAAAATTATGTATGTACCCGTCAAGCTGGTTTATAGCATTTTTTGGCATCGAACGCACGGCCTAACAAAACCATAGTGCAGCCGATCTAAGTTTCTACTTTACTTTTAATTTAGAAGATTCAAAATTTCTTTTTATGAAATAAGTGAATCTGTCAATTAAAATCTGTTACTAAGTAATAATGTCATTACCTATAAACCTTGACGAAGTAAAAAATGAATCGAGTTCACATTATTATATTGATCACAATCCGGGGAATGAACTTATCATAAGGTTTATAATGAAATTTCTCGTCTAAGAGGAGTAAACTGGGGTTATTAATTGAGCGAGCTAGCTCGAGAGTATTTGGTATTTGGCTCGGCTCGACTCGACTCGAAACTCAACATTTAAATGTTCGAACTCGAACTCGACTCAAAACTCGAATCATTCGAGTCGAGTTTCAACAAGGTAGTGTTCGACTCGACTCGATAAAATAATATAATAATATAGTCTTTATATTTATATATATATATATATATATATATACTAATAACTAGTTATATTTATTTGTATACAATATAATAACAAAGAAGTGAGATAGTTGAGATGGTAGGTATTGAAGTTGAGGTTATGGGTTCAAGTCATATTGACTATATTTTTCAAAGTGAGATATTGTCGACTTTTAATCGAGTCGGTTTTGAGTTAGGTGTATTCGAGCTCAAGCTCAAACGCATAAAAAATATTCGAGACGAGTTCAAGCACTTAAATAATTTAAGTGTATTCGATCTCAAGTCGAGTTCGAATGCATAAAAGATATACGAGTGGAGTTTGAGCATGTATGTTCAAAATTCATTCTATCTTGAGTCGAGTTCGAACGAACTTCGAACTATTCGAGTCAATTTCATTCTATCTTGAATCGAGTTCTTCGAACTATTCAAGTCAAATTCATTCTATCTTGAATCGCGTTTGAACGAACTTCGAACTATTTGAGTTAAATTCGTTCTCTCTTGAGTCGAGTTCGAACGAACTTCGAACTATTCGAGTTAAATTCGTTCTCTCTTGAGTTGAGTTCGAACCCAAATTGAGTTTGACTCGCGTTTGAACGAACTTCGAACTATTCGAGTTAAATTCGTTCTCTCTTGAGTCGAGTTCGAATGAACTTCGAACTATTCAAGTTGAGTTCGAACCCAAATTGAGTTTGACTCGCTTGCTCGTTTAGCAGCACAATTGAACCACTTGTTAAATCATATATTATAATTTGTCTTAGACCCGTACTTAGTAATTCACCCCCACTCCTGCCCCGTACTTAGTAATTCACACCTCTTGTACTGTAAGGCCTATTTCCATATTATTATCCATACGTTTTTCTCTTCTTCTTTCAACGTGATGTCATTTAGTTCTGTAGTTGCACCTTCTATATATCTTCGTCTTCATACATTCTGCTCCACCTCGCATGCATGTTGTCAAATCCAAAGCTTAGAGGCAACAGGGCATCGATACTACCTAACTACATGATTAATCTTAATTTACAGCCTTCATAGAATAACCATGGCGTATGTACCGTTTTACTCTCTCTCTCTGTACATATACGTCATTCCCTTCTTCCTCTAATATTAGAGCCTAAGCTTACTAGTTCACTGATCCTTTCCATCAAACACTACACTACATCACTAATAGCTGTCTGCTAATGGTGTACTTCTACTTAGTAGTTGCAAAGCATGTTGCACTCATTCTAGCAGCCATGGCCGCATTGTCATGCTTTCCAACGCAAACGACCCAAACCTCTGGTGGGAAATAGGCGCTTTAGTGGAATCAACAAAAAAAAAATCCTTTAAGATAAAATGAAAATAAATATAACATAAAATAGAATATAATAAGATAAAAAAATAGATGGACATTTTCTTCCAAATTAGAGAAAAGAAAATCCACCTATACAATCAACTTTTATTAAGAAATTTTTTAAAATTAAATATCAAAAATACAATTTGAGAAAATTCTCCCAATACAAATTAGACTAACAATAAGATCTATAAAATACAACTCTTGAATAAAGCAATATATGAAAAATTAAAAGCGTAACATACACCACAAAAGAAAAATGGATTAACCTTATACCTTAGATTACGATCTCCAACTCTAACTTGAGATGATGAAAACCTTTTCTAAAATTCTCCCTTTATGAGTTAAATGTGGTAAAAAAACTCTCACAATGATGTTTTATTTATTATTGACAAAATTTTCCTTTATATAGAAAAATATAAGAGAATTTAATAAGTCACTTCATTAAATATCTATAAAAAATGACGTAATCACACAGGTATACGAAACACTAACCATTAGTGTAATAAACAACAAATCAAAAACTGATTATTGAGTTTTTCAATGTAAATGGATGAGGAAAACTGAACAAAATTTTCCCTTCACAAATCCATGAGCTGACTAGACATAGTTGGTAATAAAGTTCTCCATACCGGCTCTACTTCGAGAAAATAAATGCTCAAGTCGATAAACCCACTTGTTTTTCAACTCATTTCTCTCCTTATTAAGATTCACAAGCTCGTAGGTTTTGTTCTCATGCAATCACTTTAATTCCTCTCGTGTGACACTTACCTATTTGCCTTTCTACTTTTGACTAATAACTTCACCGAAGTCATCAAGCTTACTACTTTTTATGAGTGTCACATAAATAGACTTTGGATACTTCGTGGATGATTTAACAACTCTACCAGATTTTGTTATGGTAGCATCAACTTCCCTTTGATTAAGAATCTAATCAACAATATTATGAATTATATCATTAGAAATGTAATTCTCCTCACCTTCACCATCGCAAGGCAAGGAAATAGGAGTGTCATCTCTGGCTTCTTCATTAATCTAGTCAACAACATGTTGGGCAATATCCTTTATAACCGTTGGATGGAACAAATGAGGTTTTAACATTCACAACATAATTCTGAGAATCACTTTGGGTAGTAGTTTCATTCCCTAAGTCTTATAGAAACTGATTCTCTCGAAATACCACATCCCGGCTTTGAACAATCTTTCTTTTCCTTAGGATTTCAAAGTCTAAAACTAAATACTAATTCTCATAACCCAAAGATATGCATACAAAATATCCGAGCCTTAAGCTAAGACTTTAGTTCCTTAGGCACCTGTACAAAAATTTTACAACTAAACACCTATAAATGAATGTATTTTACCTTCCTACCACTCCCAACTTTTTCTAAAACATCTCCACCTAAAACAAGTATAGGAGACTTATTAATCAAACAACTAGTACAAATACTTTCAGCCCAAAAACCTTTAGGTAATTTTGCTGTAAAAAGCATATACCTAATTCATTCTTGAATTATTCTATTCATCCTCTCAGCTACTCCATTCAGTTGTGGGGTGTAACATTCCAATTTTTCGGTTTGATGGCAAACCGAAGTGCAATGTTAAAAATTCGTAAAGCTATTAATTTAACTACTATCGCACAAACTTCATTGAAG
This sequence comes from Piper betle, assembly GCA_033002965.1. Taxonomy (NCBI): domain Eukaryota; kingdom Viridiplantae; phylum Streptophyta; class Magnoliopsida; order Piperales; family Piperaceae; genus Piper; species Piper betle. Next base: position 114,363 of record JAURVB010013530.1, on the reverse strand, counting down.
TAGATTTCAAAAGCATAGGCTAGAACCATTCAATGGCCAACTAAAATCATACATACATACAAAATTATATATACTGTGTCAGAACACTCAACGGCACCACGTGCAGCTCAGATAACTTAACAAGCATACAATGTGTCATAAACATACACATGTATTAGAATCTAGTCGACAGTAACATGTCTGCATCATACATAACCATATATATGTACTGGAATCTAATTGATGGTAACATGCTTGCATCATACATAACCATATACATATACCGAAATCTAATCGACGGTAATATTCATGCATCATAACTCACTGTTAATAGGATCATACAGAGAAACACACATACACATACATATAAGTATTGGTTTATGGGCTAACATGGTAAACCATGACCACTAAATCAAACCATAAGTTTAGTAACAACTTACATACGCATACATATAAGTATTGTGCATCGACCAATATGGTAAACTATGACCACTAAATCAAACCAAAAGCCTAGTAATAACTTACATATGCATAAATATAAGTATTGGTGCATACTTTCCTTAAAATTATTAAACACATTACTTTTACTCTTTAAATATGAAGACCATAGTTTCCTTAAAACATCACCAATAAAAGTGATAAAATAAGAGGCTTCACGAAGAGATTTCATTTTCATTGGACCACACACATTAGAATGTACAAGTTCAAGTATATGAGTCTTCCTCTTGCCAGTGGATACAAAAGAAACACTATGTTATTTTTCATCTAAACAATGATCACAAGACCCTAGTGTTGTTCTAATAAGTTGTGGAAGATAATTTTTCTTTTTCAAAAACTCTAGCCCTTTCTCACTCATGTGTCCTAATCTTGTATACCACAAATCAGCTACAAAAGTAGTAGTGGTAACATTAACCCCCCCCCAATCGTCAACCAGACAAGATGTAGTTACATAAAGACCACCACACTTCTTATCAATAACTAGAGAACCTTTTACCAATTTCCATAATGCACATGAAATTTATGAAACACAGCTCTTATCATTTAAAACAACTATTGACATCAAATTTAATCTTTAATAAGGAATATAATGCACATTTTTCAAAACAAGTTTACAACCAAAATCGGTCGTAATATGTACATCTCCATGACCAACAATTTTAGAAGTCTAATTGTTGTTCACCTTTATCACACCTAGATCCAACTGTTACATAGGTGTTTAAGAAAGCTCTACATGAAGTAACATGAAATGATGCACCAGAATTAATCACCCAACTAGTATTATCAATAGTTGCCAAGCAGTCATTTCCATCATCAAGCATGATCAATACATCTTTTATTATAACATATACAACCTTATCACCCCTTATTGTCAAGCATTTTATCATTTCTTAGATCTTTCTTATATTTGTAAGAGTTCTATTTTTTGTGGCCAACTTCATCACGATAAAAACACTAGGTCTTGTTTCTAGATTTAGATCTTCCTCTACTCTTGTCTCTTTCACCTGAATTCCTACTCTTCACTCTTCCCCAAGAACTATCTTTTGAAACCAAAGTTTGAAATGAATTAAAGAAGGTTACCTGTTGTGTTTTCCTTTTCACCACTTCACTCAAGAGACAACTTGAAACCATATCAAAAGTCAGTTGCTTGTCAAAATTATTCAAAGAAATAACCAAAGGTTCCCAAGACTTTAGTAAAGTATTCAATAATAAACAAGCTTGCCAAACATCATCAAGAGGCAAATCTAAACTAGACAGTTGAGTTAATATACCTTGCATCTCATTGATGTAGTCACTCACTTCTATCCTATCCATATATCAAAAATTAATTAACCTTCTAATCAGCTTGTTTAGGTTCCCAGGAGTGTCTCTCTCATACATATACAAGAGCTTATGCCAAAGCTCTATGGTAGTCTTTGTTCCTGTCACATGATTAAATGTGTTCTGTTGTAACCATTGTTTAATCAAAGCATGCAATATTTGTCCATCTTCATTCATTCAACCGTGACACTCGACTTAGCAAATGAGGAGGAATTAAAGAATCTTTCATCCCATTAGTCACAATCGAAGTAGCACTCAGTGGTAGACTAGAATGCGATGACTCAAGAGGACTAAAAATTAGATCATATAAATCCTTAGTGAATACATCCCTTCCAGTAATGACAATTAGACTTGCCCTTAAGGGCAACCATCTTAACATGTGTTGTAAAACCCACGATTCGAGTCAGGGTTTTATATTCAGAACCGGTCGGGTCGACCGTTATTTTTCGAGTTGAGTCAGTTTCAGGACACGTGTACCGAGCCGATGTCAGTCGCGTGTATGAGCTATGAGGGTCATGCGTACCCAAGTATATGATGATAACGTCATGAATACAGCAGAACAGAATGAGTTATCAGAATATATGAGAGTATGCCAGTCATTTTTATTATTTTTATATATAGTGGATCGTAGAATTAGTTTTAGGCCGTTTACCGCGTTAGGACGCGTTGCGGGCAGTTTGGGTGGGTTGATAGTTCTAGAGCATATCATTATAATTTTTTTGGTGTTGTTTGATTTTACGGGATTTTTCCCGATTTTTATGAATTTTTTAGGATTTAATACGAGTTAGTTATGATACTTGACTCGAGCCGGAGACGAGTCAAGTATTATTTACGAGTTTGCCACCCATTTTCACCCCGACTTTTCTTCCCCCGCGCCCAAACCCTCGCCGCGCCGCCCCTGTTCGCGCGCCACCGCCGCCGCTGTCGGCGCCGCCTGGCCGTCGACCGACGCCGCCCAGCCCGGCCACGACGTCGCCCTGCCGCCCCGACCAGGTCCGGCCACCATGTGGCCGCCGCGACGCCGGAACGCCTCGCCAATCGCCGCGCCCGCGTTGCGCTTCGCGTTGCCGATTTCGCCGCCGGCGACCGTCGCCGCCGTGATCGAGTGGTCACCTCGACGTCTTCGACCAACCCACGACCGTCCCCGACCGGAACGGAGGCCAGCGCCGCCCATCCCGGCCGGATCGAGTCACCCACCGCCGCCACCACTGTTTTGACCATTTTCCGGCGAGCCGCCAACTCCGTCGACCATGTTGAGGCCATAGATGAGTCGGGCTCGCCGAGCCGGTTCCGAGGGTACCCAACACGACCCCTTTCCGACTAGTAGACGCCGTAGGCGATGGTTGCCGGAAAACCACCGGAAGTCGCCGGAAAACCGCCAGTAGCTGCCGGAAAACCGCCGAAAAATCGGAATTTCTGGAATTCGCCGGAATTCACCGGATCTTCCGCGGGGCTCACCCAGTGGAGCCCGATCGAGCTTCGGACGCCGATGAGCGCCGAATTCGAGCTCCGAGACGCGCGACGGAACCCTAGCCGTCGCCGATTGCCGACGACGTGAGGTATAATTACCTCCGATTGAGTTATTTAAAATTGAATATGATTGTTAGCATAGCATGCTAGAATTAACTAGTTGTCATGATGAATGTTAGCACAGTATGCTAGATTTGATTAACCGTCATGAGTAATGTCTAATTATGAGTAAAGGGATGATTGTATGATTTGAGTGATTGCGAATAAATAGTAAGTGATCTAATGAGAGCATGATAAGTTATTACGACATAACTTAGAAAAACACGATAAGATTGGTATGAATAGGAGTTAGAATTTCTTTCATAATTATTGTTATATAATTGTTGATTGTTGTGGTAGATGTTGTATTGTGAGCGTGTTTAATCATAACGAGTTTGATGCATCATTTAGTTAGCGGGCGTTAGTATTTAGTTTTGATGTGTAGGTACGGAGTAGGAGCTTGCCGCCTAGGCGCGATGACACGCTTGGAGCTTCTACCAGGTCCGTTTAGGACTCGTCTTGTTTTACGCTCTTCCATTGTATGTTTATTTTATTATTGCAGGGCGGGTTAAGTGGCGTTTTATCGGATCCCACTTAACTCGGGCCATTTAATCGAATATTTCCGGATTAATAACCCCTCGAGGATGAGATCCCTCGAGGATGATTTCGAAAACAAGATCCACCACAAGTTGCCTTCGGGCCTATTATATGAATCCCTTCCCAGGCCTATATATATAGTTTTATCGAGTTTTCAGTGAGACGAGAGATGGAGAAACCGACTGCACGTACCATGCAGAGGATGCCGTGACAGTCAAAGCGGGCTCTGGATTAGTGCCAGCGGACTGTTCCATTCCCGAGGGATCCTGACAACTCCGCGTTTGAGTTCCTCACACCCGGAGAACGTGGAGGTTTACGGGTACTGTTTAGTACAGCGCATGTCCGGACTTGTGGTTCAAAGGGTACTAAAGGCGACTGCCTGAGAGTACTCGGCCTTCGTGCTCAAGGCCAGGAGAGATATGGAGGTTCGGAGAGGGCTTAGGATAAAGTTTCATGAGAAGTACTGAAAAAGAAGTGCTGAGAGTAGCACAGTACCAGCAGCAGAGCAGTAAGTTCGGGATGCTACCGGGTCTGCAGCCCAGTGGCTCCTCAGTAGTGCCCTTCAGAGTGTTCACGTGGAGTATGATGTTTTCTTTCAGATGAGAGTTTGCTCTCATAGCCAGTTTGTTATAGTTATTTTATTTTCCGGACCAGTAACGCTTGTTACTGACGTTTTTCTTATATATATGTAGGTGATAAGCACGAGATGGATGAGCCAGCTGGGACGGAGGAGCAATAAGGTCTTCTGCACACACACATTGGGTGATTAAATATTTAATGTTTGTTTATGATGTTATTTTATACACATGCTATGAGTAAATGTTTGAGCATGATGATATGATATGAATGAAATGTTAAGACACGATAACAGAATGCAAAATATGATCAGAGTTGCGCAGCGGAGTGGGTTGAGACCCAAGTTTTAAAATAAGTTACAGCATGTTAGATTTTATATTTTATATGAATGAAATTATTTGATATATGGTTAGATATATATTTGCATATGTATATTTGACAGGGTGGCCCCTAATTGCATTTTTAGGGGAAACTCTATCCGTTATATTTCAAAGTTTTCATTAATTTTTATCGGGATTGTCTTGGTGTGCACTCTGATTTGTATGTCATTCACGTAGTACCATGTTAGGGTTTGTGTATTCATCCATGCTTTGAGAGTTGTATCTTCATCTTAAGACGCCGAGATTGGATCCGTATGAGTTAGGTTCGGGTTAGCCGACCTAACCGGGGCCGGTAACATGCCGGTTCGGTTCACGAGTGTGGACCGGATTTGGGGTGTTACATGTGTTCCATCTTTTATCTTGATACACAAGATTACTACCCAAAACAAGACAAACACAAAAGATTGAACCAAAGCTTTGATGTCGTTGTTGGGAAATAAACTCTTTGGTGAAATCAATCCAAAGAAAATATCTCCTCTCAAGATGAAATGAAAACAAATATAAGATAAAATAAGAGACCCCAAGATAAAAAAATATATGAAAAATTTCCTCTAAATTAAAGAAAAGAAAGCCAACCTTGTGAGATCCATCAACTTAGCCTCACATATAATATTTACTGGGATAAGATTATGTTTATAAGTGAGAATGTGCTATAGATCGTTAACTTGGTTAACAACTTTTACAGAAATGACTTAGGCCCATTACATTGTATTTTGAGTCGGGTCGTTACAAATAGTATCAGAGTAACCTGCTTTCGTGTTAGATGATGGGTTGGACTAAGGACGTTGGCTAAGGCTACCGGTCACGGCCTAGAGAAGGACGTGTGCTGAGGCTAGCAACAGGCCGAGTGTAGGAATTTCGGGGACGAAATTTCTAAAAGTGGGTGGATTGTGAAATCCACAAACTTAGCCCTACATTTAATACCTAGTGGGATAAGATCTTGTTTATAAGTGAGAATTGACTATAAATCACTTTTAAAGAAATGATTTAGGCCCATTACGTTTCATTTTGGGTCGGGTTGTTATAAATAGTATCAAAGCAACCCAGTTCTATGTTAGATGGTGGGTTCGTCTAGGGACGTTAGCTAAGGTTAGCGGTCACGGGCCACAGAAGGACGTATACTGAGGTAAGAAACTAGCCGAGTGTAGGAATTTCGGGGATAAAATTTCCTAAAATAGGTAGATTGTGAGATCCATGAACTTAGTCTAATATCTAATACTTATTGAGATAAGATCTTATTTATAAGTGAGAATTGATTATAAATCTTTAACTTGGTTAACAACACTTATGAAGAGATGACTTAACCCAGGGTTGTTACAAACCTACACAATCACGTTTGATTAAGAAACTCTCCTACAATCAAATATCAAAATACAATTTGAGAAAATTTTCCCAAACACAAATCAAGCCAACAACAAAATCTAAAAAGTATAACTCTTAAGAAAAATAATATATAAGAAATTAAGAAAATAACATACAACTCAACCTCACAGCTTGTATTACAACCCCCAACTTCAACTTAAGATGTTGAAAAACATCTATATAATTTTTTGTACCCCGAACTTTAACTTAAGATGATGAAAAACATTTACACAATTTTTCGTTTATGAGCCAAATGTATTTAGTTAAATTCTCAAAAAGATATTCTATTTACCATGAACAAGATTTTCCTTTATATAAAAAATTATGAGTAAAATTTAATAAGTTACCTTATTAAATTTCTGTAGAAAAGAACATACTCACAAATAGGTATACAAACTCAATGAATAAGAGAACCCAACAACCTCACCTCCGACTTCCTCATGGCTGACGACCTCAAGGCCGTTGACGGTAACTTCTTCACCTTCACCAGCTTCCGAGCACTCATCATCTAGACTGCACCGCCACCGGGAACCTTTCGTGTAATCATGGCCAACAAGGCCGAGTTCCCTGCCCTCAATGGCCAAAGCGTCTCCCACGCCATCATCACCTTTGCGCCGGGCTCCGTCAACCAGCCGTACACCCACCCCAGGCCGGCCGAGCTGCTCCTTAGCCTCGCACCTTCTTTGGAGGTTGGCGTCATCGACACCACCGGCAAGCTCTACACTCAAACGCTCAAGTACGGTGGCTTGTTCGTTTTTACGAAGGAGCTGGTGCACTACCAGTACAATCTTGATAACAAAAATGAGGTGTTCGCTCTCTCGGCCTTTGGTAGCGCTAGCGCTGGGACGGTGTCGATGCCCACCACTTTGTTTGCGTCGGGTATCGACGACAAGGTTCTTAGCCAAGCTTTTCAAGACCGATATGGCCACTGTGCGGAGGAGCAAGGCCGGACATGCACTCAAGGGTTAGAACTTGATTCGTGCATATGTGTACAGTGTTCTGATTGAAGTTGATGTTCTTTTTAATGATTTTTGAATGTTTTGTTTGCAAATAAGTGGATGATTGATTGATTGTTTGTTCGCACTGTTAATTTTTAATTTGAGGTTATATGAATGATCATTATGTGGACTATGGGTGCATGTAACCATTTTTTTTAAAAAAAAAATTACAGACAAATTTACAATTCCTTTAGATGACAAGTATTTTTTTGGGAGCTTATAATTATCTTTTAAGAAAGCGTCAGAGAAATCATTTGAAGAGTGGAAGCTTTTGATTGGCCAACTATGAAAAGTATTTCATTGTCTCAATAATATATTCTTTTTGGTTCCCACATTAATGATTTTTAGAAATTAACTTGTATTTATAAAGTAATTATATTACAAATCTCCCAACAAATTCTACACACACCGAGTACCTAGCTAGCTAGCTAGAAACCAAGAAATTCTTATCTTATTTATACACTTTATATTCACATCAAAGAAGGAACCCAACAAGGTGAAGTGCTCATCAAACGTGGAAAGTTAAATCTAGTTAATTTGGCATGAGGATCTGAGAATTTTAATAGCGGCTTGGTGCACGAGAAATGCTTCCAATTAATTTGCCGAGTCAATATATATATATAGTTCTATTAGGGTGCGCTGCCTGTTTTTGCAACGCAGTCAGCGTACCACATTGGCAGCCATTGGATAGAAATTTAGCGCCTGTCAACCCCCCCCTCCTCAGCACTTCCCCCCTCCTCGGCGCTCCATGAAATAGAGCAAGGAGGGGCGGCAAACAGGGTAAGGGAAAGAGAAAGAGGGGAAAGGAAGGGAAAGAGGGGTGGCGATGGCATGTGATGATGCAAGTGACTGCGGCGGCAAGGTCACCGGCGATTAGGGTGGAGCGACAAAAACAGAGGAGGAGGGGGGGGGGGGGCGATCATCGAGAGGAGAGAAAATGAATCGATGGCAATTTCATAATAAAAGTTTTACTCGCACCTTACTCCTGTCAATATTATGAAATAAATCCAAAAATATATTAAAAAATTTAACTCCCTTATGAGTCGAGTCAATATTATGAAATAAATCCAAAAAAATAAAAAAAACTTGACTGGTTGCTAAGCGGCAATAGCACTAGCTGGCGGCATCACTTGCTAGCAAAACAGGGGAGAGGGTCGGGGAAAAGAAATGCCCTAAGGTGCGGGGGTAGTTTTGTAATAAAAATTTAACTCACTCCCGACTCGAATTAATATTACGAAATATATCCTAAAAAATATTAAAAAATATAGTATAATGTCATAAAATAAAATAATAGAGTTCTTACTCGAATAATATGCTCTAAACTTAATAACCTACCCAGAATTAATATTACAAAATGAAGTAATTATATTACAAAATCTCCCATCAAAGTCTACACACACGAAGTACCTAGCTTGCTAGCTAAGAGAAACCAAGAAATTCTTATTTAATCTATACACTTTATATTCACATCAAAGAGGCAACCCAACAAGGTGAAGTGCTCATCAAATGTGGAAAGTTAAATCTGCTTAATTCGGCATGAGGATCTGAGAATTTTAATAGCGGCTTGGCTCACGAGAAAATGCTTCCAATTAATTTGCCGAGTTAATATATAAATAATATATATATATATATAATATATGGCTGCTGCAATGCACTGCAGCCTTTTTGCAACGCATTGCAGCGCACGGCCCACGGGCCTCAAGTCCATAGCCCCACCTACCGACCCGCCTAACCCGTCCGACCTACCCGCATGCCTGAACCCGCCGCCCGCCCGCCGCCCTGCGACCAACCACTACTGCTGTGGCTCCCCCGGCAAGCGCCGCCCGCTGCCGTGCGCCGACAGCCCCGCCCCCCCCCCCCGTGGCTCCCCCGAACAGCGCCGGCCCCTACAACGCCGCCGTCCACCCCTTGCAACGAAGACGACTGCCCCAAGCTGCTGCCCGCCCGCTTCCCCTTGCAATGACGAGGACCGGCCCAAGCCGCCCGCCCCCATCGTCATGGCCCCTACCACCACCCCTGCCACCATTCGTGACCGCGGGGCTCGACTCGAGTCAAAAAAACTAGACTTGGTCTCGACTCGAGTCAAGTCAATAGAAAATTGATTCGAATAAAGTCAATAAAAAACTAGACTCTGTCTCGACTCGAGTCAAGTTAATAAAAAATTGACTTGTTCTCGATTTGAGTCAATATTCCGAAATAATGCTCCTAACTCGGTAAACGGTTGTAAAATTAATTTTGCGATCAACTATATATTAAAAAAAATGGTAGACTTATATATATTTTGATAACATTTAAATTATGTTGATGAAGTCGGAAACACATCAGAATCAAAACACATGAGAGACATCTCATTTAACTTTCTTCCACATGATGAATACAATTACAAACTTACAAGTTTGATTAAGGTCAATAACAATTCATGGAAACAAGTTACAAATCACTAAGATTATACAATCCTTCCAGATTTGGAGCTATCATGTAACGATCCGGCCCAAAGTGCAACGTAAGGGCCGAAGTCATTTCTTTAAAAGTGGTTAACCAAGTTAAAGATCTATAGTCCATTCCCATTTATAAACAAAATCATTGTGGGGTAGGTATTAGATGTGAGACTAAGTTGAGGGATCTCAAGAAAATTTCGTCCCCAAAATTCCTACACACAACCTGTTTACTAGCCTCAGCACACGTCCTTCTCTGGCCCGTGACCGGCAGCCTTAACCAACATCTGTAATCCAACTCACTATGTAACACAGAACCAGGTTGCTCTAATACTATTTGTAATGACCCAGCCCAAAGTGTAAACTAATGGGCTAAGTCATTTTTCAACCATGGTTAACCAAGCTAAAGATTTATAGTTCATTTGCACTTATAAATAGGATCTTTGCCCGGTAGGTATTAGATATGGGACTAAGTTTAGGGATCTTATATATCATAATCGTTCTGTATCACTACTTTGAAATTCGCCATCACCGCACTGACGCCCTTGAATAAACTCAACGGCTCTACTTTCAAATCAAACATTTTTTGCCTAAATATTTAAAGCCAAAATATGGCAAATAATCACATAAATTATATATAACAAAGATAAAAACAATGGTTGTGTTAGGCAACATAACTGATGTGCTACAATTGCAGGGCAAGTGTGCTTATCATGCCCAACTCCCCGTTTATTGCAACCATGGCATAGCACTATAAATTCTTTACCACTCTTCTATCTTTTACCACTTCCTTTTTTCTTTGATTGTGCCGGTGGATCGTACTTACATTCCATGATGTACTTGTATTCCATGATGTGGATAATCTACCACATCGTCTACCAATTTCTTTATCTCTAAAAGTTTTTGCATGGCAAGGTCAAATTTCTCAGATGATGAATATGCATTTTTGGCCCATCGATTAAATATACAGTGCAATTCTCCCCAATTAGAAAATAAAATTTTGTTGCAATCACTGCAAAGTTTCACTCCATCACCATCAAAAATAACTTTCTTTGCTATTTCAAATATCCATCTCTTCATGACATAGAGTTGAGGGAAAATATCCCACTCATTCAATCTCAGTATATACAACAAATGCCTTCATTGAATACCTTCACTTTCCAAAAGTTGACAACTACATGTACATCTACTGTCAACTCCGTTGTAAGTAACACGTGCAACGAACTCTTTATTACTTCTATAAGATGTTACATCACATTATTCAACATCCTCGTCATCTAATTTCTTACGAGATGAGCAACAAACCAAATTGTATTATAATTCTTCTTGAAACTTATAAAATATTTTTCGAGTATAAACCTTTGGCATCTTACATTCCATCTTGAATAGAGTGACCAATTTACGGTTTTTATATGAGTTTTCATAAGATTCTTTTATCTCGTTCTATCTCTGTCATTTGATAGCTCTCTCAAATCTATGTATGAACTCAATAAGGCTTTTTTTGTTCACATACCTTGAGTAAAATGAGTTTTGAGATTCACCTCTTTGCAAACTTCTTATACTAGGCAAAAATATACCTTTAATATGCATAGGCACCCATGCATGATGAATTGCATATATAGATTTTAACCACTCATTTTCCTCCACGCAATTGTCTTTCATTATTTCACTCCATTGTGATTCAAATTCTTGTTTGTTTTTGGCATCATAAATTAAAATATAGAATGGCTCATAAAACTCCCTTTTGTGAGCAATTGCACCTAATTTTTCATTCTCCTTTTTAAGGATATACCAAATACAAAGACGATGATATGTTGAAGGACATGTCAATTTAATTGCTTTATCCATTGCAGGATCTTAATCAATAACAATTGCCCCTAGATGCACTTCATCCATGCATTTCAAAAATGTTTCAAATAGCCACGCGAACAACTCAGTCTTCTCATTACACAAAAAACACATCCAAATGTAATTGTTTGACTGTGATGGTTTATTCTGGTGAATGGTGCAAAAACAAGTGCATATTTATTTGTATCCTATGTTGTACCAAAAATCATCACATCTGAGAAAAATTGATAATTTTTTCTTGCAATTTCATTCACCCAAAAACAATGTTTCAATCTACCATCATCATCTACTTTATAACAATAAAAAAGAGAGTCATTCATCTCTTTCATTTTCTCGAAATGTTTCAACAATAATTGGACATCTATTTCCTTTATCTCTTCTTTTTTTGTCTAGGCATTTATAATATCTTTCTCTATACAACCAATATTTTCAGCCTCACTAGCTTCAATTTCTAGCACAGACATTAGTTGAAAAGTTTTTATGTTAGCCTTTCCAAATGTGTTAATCAAGTTTCGGTGCACACTTGTAACATGCCTATGTAACCTAAGAAATTGTGTTTTTGATCTTGTAAAGAATGTATGACTATGTCCTTCTTCAAAATGCATGACCGTTCATGTGCCCTCTTTATTTTTAGTTACCCTGATGCGTGTATGACAATCTTCTCTAATTATAAGATGAGTTCTTTTTTTCCATTGTGGGGTATTTCTCTTGTGCCTCATCTTTTTATATGTCTTTCTTTAACACACAAACACTTGAGATCATAACTCTTTCGTTTTTCTATGATAATTTGTACTATGTTTACGTACACCAAATCCAACTATGTTTGAATAACTACTGTAGAAATTGAGTGCATCATCCAAACAATCAAATTGCATTCCAACCTTCGGTTTGAACTCATCTTCTACACTAGGATAGACTTTTGTAATATATTGGCCTAATTCTTCTTCGTCATATCTTTTATTTTGAAGATTGTTCATTCTTAAAAATATAAAATTTATAAAAACTAAGATTATTTTCAACTAAAACAATCACAATAAACATTCTTCAATTAAGTCAAAGTACTTTTAAAGGCTTAACTCTTATCTGATGTTTGCCTTCAGCTGGATTTGTTCTTGACTAACAGATGCAAATCTAACCTCCTCAACTCCACTCACAGGGGGCGCGGCTAGGGTCAGGGGGGTGGGTGGCAGGGGGTGTCCAAGAGAGGCAGCATGGTCCGATGGCAGGGGGGCCACATGTGTTTTATAGCCGGACACGAGAGGGAGGGAGGGTGAGAAGGAGGGAGGGTGGTGGGGCAGTGCATTGCAGCGCTACCTCAATATATATATATATATATATATATATATATATATATATACACACACACATGTAAAGTAACATAAGGTACCTAAGGGTTATAAGAGGGTAGTTTTTCTAGCGAGACTTACGGCATGGTGGAAAAGTAGGGATGTATATCATGCCCAATTCAAGTGGATGCCCAACATTTTACCGCGATTGCTTGCGTGCAGATCATTGTTTGGCTCCTGAATTATATTTATTGAACGTAACTAGGTGGATATGTTAATAGTGATGGCATAGTGATGTTAAAGTGCCGGAACGGGCAACTTAAAGATATGGCTGGGCAATTTAATATTTTAACTATAGATTGTAATTGATTTTAAAAATATATTTTATTTAAATAAGAAGATAAATTATAATTATTTAATTTTTTATTATATATATATATTAAAATAATTAAATAGACTCTTATTAATAAGAAATTAGAAATTAAAATTAATTGGGTTCAAACACGTAGTTTTTTACTGTGAAAAATATTTTTATTATTTTTATTAAAAAATTAAGGTTAGCAAAATTCAACCCATGACCCTTTGAAAGAGGTATTTTTATTTTATTACATATATATATATATATGTATTTTAATTGACTAATTTTGAAAATTTTAATCTAAAATCATTATTCCTCTTTTATTAACGAGAATAGATATTAATTTGCTGATAATATTTTACAAAACGGGCCCAACCCTCTAGTTCAAGAGGGCAGCCAGTCCTGGCAACAATATCTCCGAAATACGGAGGATGGTGTTTGTTTCCATGATCAGTTGTAAACAGTTACTGAAATATGCCAAAATCATTAAACGACAAGCGTAATGGATGACAGAACAACAGATATGATATGCTTCACGGGTTTGAATCTTCAAGGATCACGGTGTTTGTTAAATAGAAGACATAAGCATTTCTATTGCACCTTGCAGATTGAAGGACCAAGTCCACTCGTCTCCTGATTTCTTCAAGTTGCTAGCAATTCACTCAGATAGAGACTTGGAAAAGCCAAGCTGAAGCGTGTGATGCACCACCCATCTGCACATGGTTTTCTGTTGTTGATTTAGTCATAAAAACAATCCAACAAAGATATAAAATCCTACCAGCGAACTGAGAATAACTGAAATAAGTTAAGGCTATCAGTTATAAACTATACTAAAAGTCTCTACCATAGCGCGTAGGGGACCAGTGGAAGCTGGATTTGATAATTGGAGAAGATGTACGTTTCGTTTTGCGCGCTTCTATGTCCTTGAGTTTTCTCTCTTGAAAGCAATCAAAGCCTTCTTCGCTCGCTACCTTCTCGCAGAAAAGTGCATGGGAGAGAGATCTGCATGGGATCTGGTGGGTCATCCCTGTGTTTTGTTTTTATTTTAAAAGCTGCAATTTTGTTTCTGTTTTTCAGCTGGGTGTTTGTGGGAAGTTGACATTTTTAAGATGCGTATAATTTGGTGTTCCTTCTGTTTTTGAGCTGGGTGTGTGTGGGAAGTTGACATTTTGTCTGATGCGTATAATTTGGTGTTCCTGCATTTTATGCTACATTTTTTTATGGGTGGCCGCTTTAAAATTTCGGGGCTTGTTGGTGGATCTCTTGTTCTACCTCAAGTGGAGCTGGGTATGACCGAGCGGAGCACTTGGCTGGGATCCATCAGTAAAGAGGTAGAAGATAAAGGACTTGTGGATTTAGTGGTTTACCGTGACGGTTTTAAATTAAATTAAAATAAAATAATTAAGAATTATTTTCGTCATTTAAAAAAATAATAATAAATAATAAATTTACTAGCACTGCTTTAATTTTGAAATTGTAATAAGATAAGTCTCTACCGTTATTCTTTGACTGATTTACCACTTTATTGAAGGTATTTGTTTATTTTTTGTAGTATAAATTTAGAGGTATTGATTTATATACATAAAAAAATATTCTGATGAATATATTTAATTTGTGACATAGCATGAATTTTTTTATTGTCAAAGAGTTATAAGCTTAAATCAAAACTTATCCATTTTTAATTTTTTATAAAAAATTAGCTACAAACGATAAGGAAAACGGTAAATAGTGAGCTAATTATAAATGGTCAAAAAAGTAAGATAATTATATAGATAAATAAAATACATGAATTACACCTCATATAATTTATATAAACAACATTTTTTATTTTGAATAATTTTGTGGGTCTCACAATTCAAAAATTATATAGATAAATAAAATAATATATAATAAAGGTAATAATAAAATTTCAACAAAATCTAATATTTTTTACCTTTTTATCTTAATTATCAAAATAATTGTAATAAAAATAAATTTCAAAATATGTATGAACTTATGCAATTTTTTGAAAATTCAAAAGTAAGTCATAATGATGTAAAAAAATGTTATCAATCACTTACTTATGTACCTTACTTTTAATATATATAAATATTACTTTGTGAAAACTACTAAAAATATTCAAATTAAATATATAACTCATATAAATATATATATATATATATATATATATATCAAATTTGCCTCGTGATACGTCAACGAATTGGTTGAAACTTCGTTCGCCTAAATGCTCAACCAAATTATTAACCCTAAATTCAAAGAGTAATAAATGAAAATTTTGGATCATTCACCTAATAATAACTCATCTTATAACAACCTTGCAAATTTTATTTTGACTTCGATTAAAGATATGTAGATTGTGGCTAGGGATTTGATGTAGCAAGGATTATAAAAAACTAATTTAAGACCGTTCCTAGTCAAAAATACAGGGAAATTGTATTTTTTATTTTGTCTCTAAAATCTTTTTAATTGAAAGAAATTAATTTAATTATTACAATGAAATTTTTAAGCACTCATAATTAAGTAAATATAAACCAATCAAATTTATTAAATTATGCTTATATTACAAGTTTGTAACACATGGGGGAAGGGATCCCCTCGATCCTTGGACCTTCCTTCTAACCCACAAACTTATTCTCCTCCTCTGATTTCCCATGGAAAACACTAACAGACTATATGTGCATGCTAAAAAAAATCCCCAAAACATTAAATTAAATAATAATCATAGTATAGATTGCTAATACCAATTTGGCCGAAGGGACAAACCTAGGGGCACAAATTATAATGGGACTTTGAGAGGTTCAAATCTAATTGAAACGCATGCTGTTGGTTGGGTAAGAGAGACCAAATGCAACGGGGGCATGGATCTGATCTTATAGTGGGTGGGAATACGTTATTGTGACCGAGGTAAGGGATAGTGGATGCCATCTCTAAAATATTATCAAACTTTGCCATATTCCAACCGTAAAAATAAGCCACTCCTTGTTTAATATGGCGGATTAGAGGTTAAGAACATACCATGTGATATAGAAATAATGGATTCCTCAAGTCATTACAGCTCAAATTTCCTCCCGCGCACCTAATTAATCACAGTGCCACCGTCGCCATCCAATAAGATTTCGGGTCACTACAAAAATTTCGTGAAAGTTCTCAAGAAAAAGTCTCATATCGAGGAATTACCAAAATGAGGCCCATAAATTCATTATCCTATCATGGCACCTTTCATTTCTTACCATACTTTTATCTTGATATAAATATATGTGACCCTTCTACATCATCTCATCCACCGAAGTACATCAGAAAAGATCGCCTTCGACATAGCTCCATCCTATGGTGGGTCTCAACCATATTCTCCTCTCTCTCTGCGTTTCTTTTCTCCTCCTCTTGGGGAAGATTGGGGTGGAGTCTTCCCATATCACCTACAAAACACTCCAGTCGGTCGAGGCCACCAAAATCAAGCCCCTCCACAGAACTGCATACCATTTCCAGCCACCCAGGAATTGGATCAATGGTGCGTGCTGCAATTCTGCACCCTGTGCATTTCTCTGCTTGATTCGGATTAATTGTGCTTGTGGGTAATCTCTTGGTTATGAAAAGGAGATCATTTGGTGGGAAATTTCTAAAATTGGTGGAATGGTCGATACTCGATAGTATTGTGACTTGTGAGTGGAAATTTTTTTGTATTTTTCACGTCTTAGACGTCTGTTGTGAACTAAGTTGGTATTACCGGTTTGTCGTCAATAGCATTTGTATGGTTTCATAGACGGAGTCGCGTCGAAGTTTTTAGTCATGGCCCAAGTTATTCTGAATGCGTGCTTGTCGTGAAACCTCAATTGATAATTGCGACGTTTCTCATCTTTTCTCCCTAGAACATGAGTACTGGCAATTATGAATCGTCATCCTTTAGAGTTCATTGCTTGATCGTCATGAGTTGTTCAATCTTCTTTCAAAGATGACAACAGATTTGCTGGCCTGCCCACCTTTCTTGACTTGATGTTGTGTACGATCAAGCAATTGTTGACATGATTTAAAGGAAGGTTGCGAGTTGAGGAAGTAACTAATTTAGCTGTTATTCTGAGTCTTATGACCATATCAAATGATCATTTATTTATTTCGTGTATGATGTGTCGCCCATATTGATTTTCTAACTCCTTGTTGCCGTTGTTTCCATTGTACATGGGCCGAACTCAACCTCATGGCATCAACATCAATATGTAGACCCCAATGGTGAGTTCCCTAATTAAGTTCTAATGATTCTTTTTTCTTTCAACATAAGTTCTATGACTACATTGATTGATTATATGAATCGATCAACCAATAACATTGATGAATCAATCGATCCAAGTGACATAATTAAAATGAAACTTGAACAGGCCCTATGTACTACAATGGCATCTACCACTTATTCTACCAATACAACCCAAAGGGGGCAGTGTGGGGAAACATAGTGTGGGCGCACTCCGTCTCCACCGATCTTGTCAACTGGAAGCCTCTGAAGCCGGCCATCGTCCCCAGCAAACCATTCGACCAAAATGGCTGCTGGTCCGGCTCCGCCACCATCCTCCCCGGCAACAAGCCCGTCATCCTATACACCGGCATCGACCCCAAGAACCAGCAGGTCCAAAACATGGCCGTGCCCAAGAACCTATCCGACCGTTTCCTCGTCGAGTGGGACAAGCCGGACTTCAACCCCCTCATGGCCCCAACGCCGGAAAACGCCATCAATGCCAGCTCCTTCCGCGATCCCACCACTGCATGGCTCGGCCATGACGGCCGTTGGCGTGTGATCATCGGCAGCAAGAGAGGAGGCGAGGGATGGCCATCCTATATAGGAGCAAGGACTTCGTCCATTGGGCAAAGTCCGATCATCCACTACACTCTTCGAAGAACACCGGAATGTGGGAGTGCCCTGACTTCTTCCCTGTTTACAAAGATGGGAATGTCAAGGGAGTGGACACCTCGTTTATCGGTGACCGTGTTAAACATGTACTCAAGGTGAGTTTGGATGACACCAAGTTCGAGTACTACACGGTTGGAAGCTACAACATCACCTCCGACAAGTACGTGCCGGATAACACCTCCCCCGATGATGCCACCGGATTGCGGTTGGACTACGGCAAATTCTATGCCTCCAAGACCTTCTTTGACCCCTCCAAGAGCCGGAGAGTGCTCTGGGGATGGATGAACGAGTCGGACTCTCGTGACGATGATATTATGAAAGGATGGGCTGGAATTCAGGTACTTGGACAATTTTACGTTACAAAAAATGCATGTCGTCGTCAATATTAATTTGTTGCAAAAATGCACATTGGACGTCCGAGTTAAAATTTGATAGTTTTTGTTGTTGCAGGGAGTTCCGAGGACCATCTGGCTTGACAAGAGTGGGAAGCAGGTAAAGCAATGGCCTGTTGTTGAGATTCAATCCTTGAGATCAAGAAAACCAATTCACATTGTCAAGCAGACAATTCAACCCGGTAAGGTTATTGGAGTGGGAGCCAAGCAGCTCTCTGCAGCACAGGTCGTCTACTTATCCTTCTATGTGAACCGTGCACTTCTCTTTGGTGATTGGGATTATGGATTTGTAGTTTATGATATTTTTCGTATGTACAGGCTGATGTCGAGGTAACATTCGAAGTGCCCAGCTTGGAGAAAGCAGAGATATTTGATCCCTCGTGGACGACAAAACCTCAACTCCTCTGCAGTCAGAAGCACGCAGATGTGAAAGGATCAATTGGCCCATTTGGGTTGTTGGTCTTGGCTTCCGACAAGTTGGAAGAGCGAACTGCTGTCTTCTTCCGAGTCTTCAAATACGCTAATAACAAGCCCGTCGTTCTTATGTGCTCCGACCAGAGCAAGTAATCAATCAAACCTCTTCCTCGCATAAAACTGTTAATGCTGATCGAAACTGCTTGTCGCGAATGTTTACCGACATTGAACTCTTCTAAACAGGTCCTCATTGGGAACAACACTTGACAAGACAACATACGGAGCATTCGTGGATGCTGATTTGAAGGATGGCAAGCTTTCTCTCAGAAGTTTGGTTAGTATATACAATATAAGAGAAGTTCCTATTCATATCTGTGTAAATTTTAGTCGCTCATATATGTTCCATTGCTTGGCCAGATTGACCACTCTGTTGTGGAGAGCTTCGGAGCAGGAGGAAAAGCATGCATGACTGCTAGAGTTTATCCAACGAAGGCGGTGTCGAGGGCGGCTCACTTGTTTGCATTCAACAATGGGTCTGTGCCGGTGACGGTCGGAGACCTAAAAGCTTGGAGCATGAGGAAGGCTTCCATTAATTGATTGTTTAATATGAGAGGATTTACTAGTAGGCTAATCTCCTATTTTATTCCTAAATTACAACTGAGCTTGTCTGATGGAATAACCCAAAATGAGTCCGTTGTCTGCTACAATACTTAATTGGCAGCTTCCAATTCGACTCATAATTTGTTAAAATAAATCATAGAGATTTCTTTGATCCACTGCCATTTTGTTTGCTTAATTTAATTAGGCTCGCCCTGGGGCCATTTTATATATCCAAATATCCTTGTTGCATCCAAATCCAAAATAACCATAGGACCTAATTAAACAGCCTCACAGTTCCTACATTGGTAGCTGCCATTAGTTGTGTTCAACCCATTGAAACTATTGGATTTAGATTTTGACGAGCTAGGCTCATTTTCCATTTCCAATTTCATAAATCAATCCTGAAGTATGTACATCATGTAAAACCCACGATTCGACCGACGCCGCCCAGCTCGGCGACGATGTTGCCGTGCTGCTCCGACCAGGTCCGGCCCCCGTCGGACCGCCGCGACGCAAGGAAGCCACGCCGCAATGCCGCGCCCGCGTTGCGCTTCCATCACCGATTCTGCCGCCGGCGACCAGCATCGCCGCAATTGGTCACTCGCCTTAGCACCCTCAGCCTTCCAGCGACCTTCCCCGACTGGAACGTAGGCCATCGCCGCCCTGGCCGGCCGGATTTAGCGACCCAACGCCGCCGCTCTGTTTTATGCATTTTCCGGCAAGCCGCCACCTCCGTTGGCCGCGTCGACCTAGTAGATGAGTCGGGCTCCCCGAGCCGGTTCCGAGGGTACCCAACACGACCACTTTCCGGCCAGTAGACGCCGCCGGCGATTGTCGTCGGAAAACCACCGGAAGTCGCCGAAAAACCGCCAGTAGCCGCCAGAAAACCGGAATTTTTAGAATTCGCCGGAATTCACCGGATCTTCCGCGGGGCTCACCCAGTCAAGCCCGATCAAACGTCCGACGCCGGGGAGCTCCGAGACACGCGACGGAACCTTAGCCGTCGCCGATTGCCGACGATGTGTGGTATAATTACCTCCAATTTGATTATTTAAATTGATGATTGTTAGCATAACATGATAGGATTGAGTGATTCCCATGATAGAAGTCTGAGCATGAAAGAAGTAATGATATGTACGATATGATTGGTAATGAGTAAATATTAAGTGATCCGATGATGTAAAGTAAATTTGAGCATGTTAATCGGGTATGATATAACTTAGGAAAAACACAGTAAAATTGGTATGAATAACATTAGTTAGAATTATTTTCATATTTATGATTATTTAATTGTTGATTGACGGTCATTGTGTGTGTGATTCATCATTTAGTTTGCGGGCGTTAGTATTTAGTTTTGATGTGTAGGTATGGAGTAGGAGTTTGCCGCCTAGGCGCGATGACACGCTTAGAGCTTCTACCAGGTCCGTTTAGGACTCGTCTCTGATTTACTCTTTCTATTGTATGTTTGATTATTGCCTGCAGGACGGGTTAAGTGGCGTTTATCGGATCCCACTTAACTCGGGCCATTTAATCGAACATTTTCCGGATTAATAACCCCTCGAGGATGAGATCCCTCGAGGTTGATTTCGAAAACAAGATCCACCAAAAGTTGCCTTCGGGCCTATTATATAACTCCCTACCCAAGCCTATATATATATATATATATATATAGTTTCACATTTCTGTGAGACGAGAGATGGAGAAATCGACTGCACGTACCATGCAGAGGATGCCGTGATAGTCAAAGCGGGCTCTGGATTAGTGCCAGCGGACTGTTCCATTACCGAGGGATCCTGACAACTCTGCGTTTGAGTTCCTCACACCCAGAAAACATGGAGGCTTACGGGTACTGTTTAGTACAGCGCATGTCCGGACTTGTGGTTCAAAGGGTACCAAAGGCGACTGCCTAAGAGTACTCAACCTTCGTACACAAGGCCAGGAGAAATATGGAGGTAAGGAGAGGGCTTAGGATAAAGTTTCACGAGAAGTACTGAAAAAGAAGTGCTGAGAGTAGCACAATACCAGCAGCAGATCAGTAAGTTCGGGATGCTACCGGGTCTGCATCCCAGTGGCTCCTCAGTAGTGCCCTTCAGAGTGTTCACGTGGAGTACATGATGATTTCGTTCATATGAGAGTTTGCTCTCATAGCTAGTTTGTTATAGTTATTTTCTTTTCGGACCAGTAACGCTTGTTACTGACATTTTTTCCTATATATATGTAGGTGATAAGCACGAGATGGATGGGCCGGCCAGGACGGAGGAGCAATAAGGTCTTCTGCACACACACATTGGGTGATTGAATGTTTAATGTTTTGTTTATGATGTTATTTTATAAACATGCTATGAGTAAATGTTTGAGGCATGACAATGAGATGAAATGAAATGATCAGAGTAGCGCAACAAAAGTATGATGGGTTGAAACCCAAGCGTGTATATTAGATTAGATTTTGTGTGAATGAAATTGTTTGATACTTGGTTATATATATTTTTATATGTATATTTGATAGGGTGGCCCTTAATTGCATTTTTAGGGGAAATTCTATCCGTTTTATTTTAGAATTTTTATTGAGTTTAATCGTAATGGTATTGGTGTGTGTTTGAATTGTATGTCATTCATGTAGTACCACGTTAGGGTTGTATATTCATCAATGCATTGTGAGTCGTATCTTCATCTTAAGACGCCGAAATTGAATCCGCATGAGTTAGGTTCGAGTTAGCCGACCTAACCGGGGCCTGTAACATGCCGGTTCGGTTCACGAGTGTGGACCGGATTTGAGGTGTTACAACATTGGTATCAGAGCCACTCTCGGCCGATTAAGATGTATGATACTTTTATAGGTGATGTGTGTGCAAAGACTGCTCCGAGTCCAGCTGGCAGGTATGTTTTCGTATATTTTCTTTACATGCAAATTTTCTTAATATGTTGTTTGGACAATAGTGTATTCAAGACTTAATCAGAATTATGTGGAATTGGCTTTAGTTGAGCTGGCAAGTCATTTTTATGGATTGTTATAGTGAGATCAGACAGAATTCCACTAGAGATAAAGTACCAGACCAATGATTGCTATTTGAGGGCCAACCAGCACTGATGAAGGCAGTCATTTCAGATTTCATGAGATTAGAGAGGGTCCAGCATAGGTTTACCATCATATGTGTCAGCACTTTGATACAAACCCTCCGGATCAGACACGCATGACTAGAGAACCTAAGCCGAGTTGTTAACAGCCAAGATTTGTCAGAGATAGTAGAGAGGATTTATGATGTATACGATTAAGATCAGATTTTTAGTATCTAGATAGGATTGTGGCCGACAGAGTTGCACAACCGCCGACCGAGTGCACAACCACCGACTGAGTGCACAACCGCCGATCGAGTTGCACGACCGCCGACCGAGTTGCACGACCGCCGACCGAGTTGCACGACTGCCGACCTAGTCACACAACCACCGCCGAGGTGTACAACCGCCGTCCGAGATGCACTACCAATGTTGAACTTATGCAATCTTTTGAAAATTCAAAAGTAAGTCTTAATGATGTAAGAAAAAATGTTATCAATCACTTACTTATGTACCTTACTTTAAATATATATAAATATTACTTTGTGAAAACTACTAAAAATATTCAAATTAAATATATAACTCGTATAAGTTATGTGAGGCATAACTTATATAAATTTTTCATATTATATATATATATATATATATATATATATATATATATATATCAAATTTGGCTAGTGATATGAATTGGTTGAAACTTCGTTCGCCTAAATGCTCAACCAATTTATTATTAAAACCTTCAAAATACCCTAAATTGAAAGAGTAATAAATGAAAATTTTGGATCGTTCACCTAATAATAACTCATCTCATAACAACCTTGCAAATTTTGTTTTGGCTTGGATTAAAGATATGTAGATTATGGCTAGGGATTTGATGTAGCAAGGGCTATAAAAAACTAATTTAAGCCCGTTCCTAGTCAAAAGTATAGGGAAATTGTATTTTTAATTTTGTCTCTAGAATCTTTTTAATTGAAAGAAATTAATTTAATTATTACAGTTAAATTTTTAAGCACTCATAATTAAGTAAATATAAACCAATCAAATTTATTAAATTATGCTTATATTACAAGTTTGTAACACATGGGGGAAGGGATCCCCTCGATCCTTGGACCTTCCCTCTAACCCATAAACTTATTCTCCTCCTCTGATTTCCCATGGGAAACACTAACAGCTATATGTGCATGCTAAAAAAAATCCCCAAAACATTAAATTAAATAATAATCATAGTATAGATTGCTAATACCAATTTGGCCGAAGGGACAAACCTAAGGGCACAAATTAGAATGGGACTTTGAGAGGTTCAAATCTAATTGAAACGCATGCTGTTGGTTGGTTAAGAGAGGCCAAAAGCAATGGGGCATGGATCTGATCTATTTGAATCCAAAAGAGCCACCTATAGTGGGTGGGAATACGTTACTGTGACCCAGGTAATGGATAGTGGATGCCATCTCTAAAACATTATCAAACTTTGCCATATTCCAACCGTAAAAATAAGCCCCTCCTTGTTTAATATGGCGGATTAGAGGTTAAGAAAATACCACCTGATATAGAAATAATGGATTCCTTACGTCATTACAGCTCAAATTTCCTCCCGTGCACGCAATTAATCACAGTACCACCGTCGCCATCCGATAAGATTTCGGGTCACTATAAAAAATTTCGTGAAGTTCTCAAGAAAAAGTCTAATATCGCGGAATTATCAAAATGAGGTTAAGAAAATACCATGTGATATAGAAATAATGGATTCCTTAAGTCATTACAGCTCAAATTTCCTCCCGTGCACGCAATTAATCACAGTGCCACCGTCGCCATCCGATAAGATTTCGGGTCACTATAAAAAATTTCGTGAAGTTCTCAAGAAAAAGTCTAATATCGCGGAATTATCAAAATGAGGCCCATAAATTCACCTTTCATGGCACCTTTCATTGCTTACCATACTTTTATCTTGATATAAATATATGTGACCCTTCTACATCATCCCATCCTCCGAAGTACATCAGAAAAGGTTGCCCTCGACATAGCTCCATCCTATGGTGGGTCTCAACCATATTCTCCTCTCTCTCTGCGTTTCTTTCCTCCTCCTCTTGGGGAAGATTGGGGTGGAGTCTTCCCATATCACGTACCAAACATTCCAGTCGGTTGAGGCCACCAAAATCAGCCCCCTCCACAGAACTGCATACCATTTCCAGCCACCCAGGAATTGGATCAATGGTGCGTGCTGCAATTCTGCACCCTGTGCATTTCTCTGCTTGATTCGGATTAATTATGCTTGTGGGTAATCTCTTGGAGATGAAAGAAGATCATTTGGTGGGAAATTTCTAAAAATTTTTGGAATGGTCGATACTCGATAATATTCTGACTTGTGAGTGGAAAATTTTGTTTGTATTTTTCTCGTCTAAGACGTCTGTTGTGAACTAAGTTGGCTTTACCGATAGGGGTGATAATTGAGCGAGCCGAGCTCAATATGTGTTCGAATTCGGCTCGAATAGTTCGAAACTCGTTCGAACTCGACTCGAGATCGAATGAGTTTTAGACATACATGCTCGAGTTCGACTCGAATATCTTTTATGTGTTCGAGCTCGACTCGAGCTAGAATATACTTAAACTCGTTCGTTAGCTCGAAACAACCTTGAAATCATTAAGGTGAATACTTACCATTTAAAATATCTTGCTTCTTGGTTATTATATTTCATATATATATATATAATATAATATAAAGACTATATTATTATATTATTTTATTGAGTCGAACTACGAGTCGAGTTCGAATCGAGTCACTTCGAACTACGAGTCGAGTTCGAGTTACAACCGAGTCGAGTCGGATCGAACACGACCTTGCTAAAGGTTGGCTCGTAAGATTCGAGTTCGAGTCGAGCATTTAAATGTCGAGTTTTGAGTCGAGTCAAGTCGAGCCGAACGCTAGATGCTCACGAGCTGGCTCGCTCAATTAACAACCATAATTTCCAGTTTGTCGTCAATAGCATTTGTACGGTTTCATAGACGGAGTCGCGTCAAAGTTTTTAGTCATGGCCCAAGTTATTCTGAATGCGTGCTTGTCGTGAAACCTCAATACATAATTGCGACGTTTCTCATCTTTTCTCTCTAGAACATGAGTGCTGGCAATTATGAATCGTCATCCTTTAGAGTTCATTGCTTGATCTTCATGAGTTGTTCAATCTTCTTTCAAAGATGACAACAGATTTGCTGGCCTGCCCACCTTTCTTGACTTGATGTTGTGTACGATCAAGCAATTGTTGACAGGATATAAAGGAAGGTTGCAAGTTGAGGAAGTAACTAATTTAGCTGTTATTCTGAGTCTTATGACCATATCAAATGATCATTTATTTATTTTGTGTATGATGTGTCGCCCATATTGATTTTCTAACTCCTTGTTTCCATTGTACATGGGCCGAACTCAACCTCATGGCATCAACATCAATATGTAGACCCCAATGGTTAGTTCCCTAATTAAGTTCTAATGATTCTTTTTTCTTTCAACATAAGTTCTATGACTATATTGATTGATTATATGAATCGATCAACCAATAACATTGATGAATCAATCGATCCAAGTGACATAATTAAAATGAAACTTGAACAGGCCCTATGTACTACAATGGCATCTACCACTTATTCTACCAATACAACCCAAAGGGGGCAGTGTGGGGAAACATAGTGTGGGCGCACTCCGTCTCCACCGATCTTGTCAACTGGAAGCCTCTGAAGCCGGCCATCGTCCCCAGCAAACCATTCGACCAAAATGGCTGCTGGTCCGGCTCCGCCACCATCCTCCCCGGCAACAAGCCCGTCATCCTATACACCGGCATCGATCCCAAGAACCAGCAGGTACAAAACATGGCCGTGCCCAAGAACCTATCCGACCGTTTCCTCGTCGAGTGGGACAAGCCGGACTTCAACCCCCTCATGGCCCCAACGCCGGAAAACGCCATCAATGCCAGCTCCTTCCGCGATCCCACCACTGCATGGCTCGGCCATGACGGCCGTTGGCGTGTGATCATCGGCAGCAAGAGAGGGAGGCGAGGAATGGCCATCCTATATAGGAGCAAGGACTTCGTCCATTGGACAAAGTCCGATCATCCACTACACTCTTCGAAGAACACTGGAATGTGGGAGTGCCCTGACTTCTTCCCTGTTTACAAAGATGGGAATGTCAAGGGAGTGGACACCTCGTTTATCGGTGACCGTGTTAAACATGTACTCAAGGTGAGTTTGGATGACACCAAGTTCGAGTACTACACGGTTGGAAGCTACAACATCACCTCCGACAAGTACGTGCCGGATAACACCTCCCCCGATGATGCCACCGGATTGCGGTTGGACTACGGCAAATTCTATGCCTCCAAGACCTTCTTTGACCCCTCCAAGAGCCGGAGAGTGCTCTGGGGATGGATGAACGAGTCGGACTCTCGTGAAGATGATATTATGAAAGGATGGGCTGGAATTCAGGTACTTGGACAATTTTACATTACAAAAAATGCATGTCGTCGTCAATATTAATTTGTTGCAAAAATGCACATTGGACGTCCGAGCTAAAATTTGATAGTTTTTGTTGTTGCAGGGAGTTCCGAGGACCATCTGGCTTGACAAGAGTGGGAAGCAGGTAAAGCAATGGCCTGTTGTTGAGATTCAATCCTTGAGATCAAGAAAACCAATTCACATTGTCAAGCAGACAATTCAACCCGGTAAGGTTATTGGAGTGGGAGCCAAGCAGCTCTCTGCAGCACAGGTCGTCTACTTATCCTTCTATGTGAACCGTGCACTTCTCTTTGGTGATTGGGATTATGGATTTGTAGTTTATGATATTTTTCGTATGTACAGGCTGATGTCGAGGTAACATTCGAAGTGCCCAGCTTGGAGAAAGCAGAGATATTTGATCCCTCGTGGACGACAAAACCTCAACTCCTCTGCAGTCAGAAGCACGCAGATGTGAAAGGATCAATTGGCCCATTTGGGTTGTTGGTCTTGGCTTCCGACAAGTTGGAAGAGCGAACTGCTGTCTTCTTCCGAGTCTTCAAATACGCTAATAACAAGCCCGTCGTTCTTATGTGCTCCGACCAGAGCAAGTAATCAATCAAACCTCTTCCTCGCATAAAACTGTTAATGCTGATCGAAACTGCTTGTCGCGAATGTTTACTGACATTGAACTCTTCTAAACAGGTCCTCATTGGGAACAACACTTGACAAGACAACATACGGAGCATTCGTGGATGCTGATTTGAAGGATGGCAAGCTTTCTCTCAGAAGTTTGGTTAGTATATACAATATAAGAGAAGTTCCTATTCATATCTGTGTAAATTTTAGTCGCTCATATATGTTCCATTGCTTGGCCAGATTGACCACTCTGTTGTGGAGAGCTTCGGAGCAGGAGGAAAAGCATGCATGACTGCTAGAGTTTATCCAACGAAGGCGGTGTCGAGGGCGGCTCACTTGTTTGCATTCAACAATGGGTCTGTGCCGGTGACGGTCGGAGACCTAAAAGCTTGGAGCATGAGGAAGGCTTCCATTAATTGATTGTTTGATATGAGAGGATTTACTAGTAGGCTAATCTCCTATTTTATTCCTAAATTACAACTGAGCTTGTCTGATGGAATACACCCAAAATGAGTCCGTTGTCTGCTACAATACTTAATTGGCAGCTTTCAATTCGACTCTTAATTTGTTAAAATAAATCATAGAGATTTCTTTGATCCACTGCCATTTTGTTTGCTTAATTTAATTAGGCTCGCCCTGGGGCCATTTTATATATCCAAATATCCTTGTTGCATCCAAATCCAAAATAACCACAAGACCTAATTAAACAACCTCACAGTTCCTACATTGGTAGCTGCCATTAGTTGTGTTCAACCCATTGAAACTATTGGATTTAGATTTTGACGAGCTAGGCTCATTTTCCATTTACTATTTCACGTAAAATTTATCAATATTTCATCTCACTGCTTAAGCTAATAAGGCGCTTGATTTATATTGCATAGCACGAGTTAATATGAAAGTGTCCAATTTCATAAATCAATCCTGAAGTATGTACATCAAACTTAACGTACTTTGTTATTCAAAATCGAAGTAATTGACTAAGTTCAATATTCAGATTTCATTCTATGCTGGCTGTTATGAAGCTTTCAACATATATATAAGCATCATTATCATTACTCTCCTACTAATTTACAAAGTCGGCACAGTATAGGATTGAAGTTTCATTAAACAGAACAATATTCAGTGTATCGCTTCTCGTAGAACTTTCTAAAGTACTGTGTGGTGCACATGAGATTATGAAGAACTAATTTTTAATAGTTATGTTTTACAAAATAATCTGTGGCGGAGATCAGAAATTTGCGACAAACTCAAGGATAGACTGAACGAGGGACTAAACGTTGAAGATGGGCTCCCCCTTAAAATAAAGCTCTTTTTTTTACATTATGAATCAAACACTGACCTAACATTTGGCAGGTAAATAAAGCTCTTTTTTTTCATTATGAATCAAACACTGACCTAACATTTGGCAGGTATCATGTTAAAAATGTCTTTCGTAAATCACAACCTTTGCTAATAGCAGAAGTTGACAAAGGAAACATTCTTTACTTCAAGGAACTTTCTAATCGGCCATTTAGAAAAAAAAACTGTCCTTACAGATACTAGCAAAAGTATAGAAACTGTGGACCTTTTTCTACGTGGTAAAAATATAGCTTCGGTAAAAATTTCCTTTGTCGAGCACACCAATATCCTAAGCAATTAATTCAACTAATAGAGAGGATACTTGGAAGCATAATTTCCTGTAATCCCTTGGGATTGTCTACATGGACCCAGTGCCCTGCATTAGGAAGAACATGAAGAGAAAACTTACCCTCATGAGGTTCCAGGCGTTTGCTAGAAAGTCTCCGAAGTTGCTCTAATAACCTTGGGGACCATCTGTCGCTATTTTCTGCCTGCACAAGGGCAACTTCCATGCCCTTTGGTGGGTGCTCTAAGAAAGACCAATAGTTTGTCTCCCTAGAATGTTAGAATAAACAAATCATTTAATTGTCTGTCCAAATGATTTAAGATAAGTGTAAACAGTCACTGAAATATGCCAAAATTATAAAATTACAAACGTAATGGTTGACAGAACAACAAATATGATATCCTTCACGGGTTTGAATCTTCAAGGATAACGGTGTTTGTTACCTGTAAGACATAAACATTTCTATTGCACCTTGCAGATTGAAGGACCAAGTCCACTCGTCTCCTGATTTCTTCAAGTTGCTAGCAATCCACTCAGATAGAGACTTGGAAAAGCCAAGCTGAAGCATGTGATCCACCACCCATCTGCACATGGTTTTCTGTTATTGATTTAGTCATAAAAACAATCAAACAAAGACATAAAATCCTACCAGCGACCCGAGAATAACTGAAATAAGTTAAGGCTATCAGTTATAAACTATAACAAAAGTCTCCACCCATAGCACCAGAAACATATTTATAAATTTTTGTCCACAGGTTTGCAGAAGTGACCTTCTTGACGTGAAGTGAGGAGGAAGGTTTTGAAGAGTTTGCAGCACTTTTTCCACCTCACCATCCCCTTCTTCAGGGTTCACTTCACCTGGCACAGAGTCCAGAACCCATATCTGTTCTGCATCATAGTCAAACGATATCAAAGTTTGGAATTTAATCAACATGGAAGTGAAGGCTATCAAAGTCAAGTTTCCTTGATAAAAAGGCTCAATCCCAGATATCAGGTACACAATGAAAACAGACAGGTACGCAAAGAAAACACACACCCCAATGAAAAATTCACTGTTTGAATTTTTCATATTGTGATCATATCAATAACCAAAAGCAGACGACCATTGCAACACAACATGTGAAGCATCTGCACCTGTTTAGGAAAATTTGCTGATTCACCATAGCATCCACCAGCACAACTCTTTGCAAAATCCAAGGCAACTTTCCCCCCATGGAATGCCCAATAACAACATCAGGCCATGCCCAACCTTGAACTTTCACAAGATTAGCTAAATCTTTAGCCGAGTTCTCTATACTATGAGGAGGTTCCAATCCTCTTATCTCAGTAGATTTCCCATGGTTTCTCAAATCAACCAAAACCATTCTCCAATCTGCACGATCACAAAGTTCGATCACGTCAAAAGGCTACACCATAAAACTAAACTACAACCAATCATCATCATCATCATCTCAAATGAAAGCACATACAGATCCTCAAATCCCTACAATTTTGCAATAACATCCTTCATCATCTCAAAAGAAAGCACATACAGATCCTCAAATCCCTACAATTTTGCAATAACATCCTAAAAGAAATCAATGAAGTAAGCACACTCAATTTTTTGCGGAAAAAAATTTACATAGCATTTGGGGGTGGCAGAATAAGGATAGGGCCGTGTTGTTCCCCAACTTTTTTCCGTGATTCCATGACGATGATCTAGTACGTGCCACAACAATAAGGCAGACTCATATCATGATCACGACCTAACAAGCGCCGGACACACTCAATTTGCCTGGTACCGAGGAAACGCAACAATGATTTTACAGAAAAGTATATATACCCCGATGAATGATCATATAGTACAACAGTGACAAAACACGAGGAAACCTCAACAGTGATTGCTGATTAAATAATTTATCATTTGTTTGGACGAAGGCAAAGCAAAGCTGTTAAGAGAGAGAGGGAGAAGATATTATACAAAGGATATGGATGAAGAGTCTTGGTGTATACCGGAGTGGGAAGAAGAGTTGGTGCGGAGGTGAGAGGCGAGGTCGCGGGCGAAGGAGCGCCAGTTACGGCCGGTGCCCAGGAGGCCGTGGATGACGAAGGCGGTGGAGGTGATGGGGGCGTCGGGGGAGGAGGTTCGGATTTCCTCGTAGGCTAGGGTTTGCAAGGACCTGTTGGATCCCACGAATGGCGAAGGAGGAGGGGAGCGGCGGCGGAGAAGAAGAGGGGAAAGCGTTTGATGAGATGTCTGGGCATGGCTCTCTCTAACCATGGATACCGATAACAATAACAATGGTGGTGTGGTGGGATTGGATTGAGGAGATTGTTGTTGTTGGGAAATTTTCTCGTCAAACTCAAAAAAGAGATATGAGAGCCAGGGATCTTAGCTACCGGTGTTTTATTATTATTATTATTATTATTATTTTATAATTTTGTTAGAGCTTAGTGAAATTGTAATTTTTGTTAGAGCTTAGTGAAGAAGATTAGGGGGAAGAAAGGGAAAAGGAAAAAAATGAAAAAAAATTCGGTTGACAGCTGTGGGATTTGAACCCACGCCCTTTCGGACCAGAGCCTAAATCTGGCGCCTTAGACCACTCGGCCAAACTGTCGTATGGAATGGAGTCGAGAGTAATTTTATTTATTGTAATCAAATTTTATCCATGTTCCCTTTCAATCCGCCTTCTAAATTTCTATCTAGGTGAGCCAACCGAATAGATTTCTCATTTCTTTTTTTTAAATCATGGTCTCAGTGAAAATGTTCCATTGAATTGAGCATTACGTCCATCAATAAAGAAAATTTGCTTGAGTTTCCCAGGACTCTCTGTCCTTTCCTTCTGGTTTCCACCTTATGCGTGCAGTAACCTGTCGGGCCTCGCTTTGTGAGAAATCGAATCTCTCGTTACGATTACAATAAGAACAGCCAGGCTAGATACAGTAACCTGTTCATTCTCTGAGTTCAAGCTAACTTTGAGTACGAATTCGTTCAAATCCACCAATCATTTGGATAGTTTCCTTTTAAACATGAAAAATTATCCTACATGAGCTGAACTCATCTTACATGAGCAAAGATGACAACATTACATTCACCCTCGGAAAACAACATGACCAACTAATAAAATTCATGGTGGTCAAGCCCTTACAATTGCAGCGTTTCATATGTTACCCGGATCCATAACTTCCTTACGCATGCAAGGACTTACAAGCCCTCCCTTGATCATCAGTCAAATGGATCTATCCTAGGGTCATGCTCACTGGCCATGGCCATCCCTGTGCATAGACATGTCGGGCACATTACCTGCAATATATCAACGCATAGCTGAAACCCTCACTTCAAAATATGCACCATGTACACTCATTAACAAAAAAGCACCATGTCTCTGCAATGTTGTATTAGCCATGGCCAACAGAGAAGCAACAGATGCTTAACATGACAACAGACTATATACATTTGAATGTATGAGAATCAGGCAATTGATATCCAAGTAGAAGCTATGATCACACGTGAGTAAATTATAACATTGGATATTTCCACGTCATAATTTACTCCCCATGGTTGTGCTCAGCACTGTATCCATTACAACTTAGTCCACAAACCATTACGCTGGAAAAAATTGCTCGCTTGCCTTGCCAGCGCCAGAGCAGTTTTGACATCTTTGAGTCCTAGCTGCACTCAGTGGACATATGGTATTTTCAGAATTGAAAATGGGTTCAATGTTCAAACAGAAGCCAGTTGCAGAACATCGAGCACATGAAAGATAACCTAAAGAGAGATGGATACATCAGCAGATCCGTATTAAGCCAGATATAATAATGAAGAGACTGAATCATGAACAAACCATCACGTATTAACAATCTCCTCGTCCTATGAAGAAGGGCAAGATTATGGAGAAGCATTACTCATAAACAATGGCAATTTCCACACAGCATATGTTGAATTAGGCCATACCAGTACCATGGCAGTATGTACACCTTTTCTTCTCTTGTTGTTCCACATTGTTCGCTTCAATCAACATCAATGCTGAAATCACACCCACTGCTCCACCCGAGAAGGATGCTACAATTGGATCCACTTGGCTGAAAAGATCAAGATGAAGCAGGACAATGTCCACAATAAGAATTTAAGAAAACTATGAAGATGAAGGCGCATAAATGTTCTTCTAACCCATGGAACATACCTAAGTTGAAGAGGCAAATGCATTGTGTGAATGAAGTCTTCGTACGATGTACCGCCCAACCCAAGCTTGAGTTCCAGCTGTAGTAGGTACCATAACATATATCATATAAGGAGAACAAATGGATGGCACTAGTAGAGCAAATAACCACTTGGCAGCTTAATAAATAAATGATAGCAATGAACATGGATATAATGCATGTTGATTAATGCTTCAAAAGACACATTGTACCATAGACATGCTTGAACAAAGAAATATACATAATTCACAGATAAGATATATGATATCGACTTACAGTGGGAGCAAGAAGCCCCCAAAGAGAATAATCCCCGAGATCAGAGAAAAGCTTGTGAGATAAAGCTGTTTCAACGTTTTCGTGGTCTGTTCTACATAAAAGATTAAAAAACATAAGCATGCAGATCCTTTTAAGCGAAGAAGGGAAAAAAGAATTACCATAGGTGGGAGAAAGGGAATGGTCGATGGCATGTCTGGCATCTCATTTTCCTCCTCTCCACTTTTCTGAACCAACTCACGACGCTTTATCCGTTCCTGAACCCGAAGCCTCCTAACCTGCATGAATTCAAAGATGAACACTTTCTCAATCTCTAACAACAACTTCATTAGGATCCAAAAATCGGAAGAAAACCTTAAACATCATCTAAAACATTTCTACAAACAGTTAACCTCACCTCTTCCATGAGGAGAAAAATTCTATTGCGCCGGCTGCGTATGCTATCATGAATCTCCTGCAGCTGCATCTGCACGAAATCACGAACCGTCTCCGGACCCTCGATGATGCAAAAGCCGCTCCATTTTCAAACCATTTAATGAACACACGCACAGAGTCAGATACCCTGATTCGATCTCCATTAAGGTAAAAAAGGAACCAAATTCCTGTCAAACAAGAAGAGAAAAAAACATGAACCTGGAGCCACCGCCATCTCCGACGGAGGGAGAGGGAGAGGAGGAGGAGTGAGGGGAAGCGGCGGCGCATGCAAGACGAGAGGGGGAAAGAAGAAGATGGCGGGGAGGAGCAAAGTGGGGTTGAAAGGGAGGCTGGGAAGGGGGAGGGGAGAGGAGGAAGAGGGCGGCCATGTCTACTGCGCTTGGGAGGTGTATGCCGCTAAATCCATGGAAGGTGAAAGAAGAAGAAAGAAGGAATAAAAGGAATGAAGGAATCTTTGAGTCACAGGGGAAGAGGAATCTGATAGAGCGAACTGCGACGGCTTACAAAACGCTAATATTTAATAAAAGGTGTTCAAGTCTTGCAGTTAACAAGTTTAAACGGTTGTGATCTCTAAGCTACTATTCTATAGAGGGAAGCAACGAAAAAAAAAGCGGCCGTTTTGCTACCCGAGGCAAAATTAAATAAATTAATTAATAAAAAGAAAATCAACTAAGAAAATGGAAAATGTTAGAAAAGCCATCTTTTGGCTCGATTCGATTTAAATTCATGCTCGTTAATTTTACACTAAAAACATACTCAATTTAAAATAAATAACTTGTTGAACAATAAATAGAACCTGAATTAAGATGTATACGACTTGGCTTGACTTGAAACTCGAACTCGATATGCTCAAACTTAAAAAAATATTTAACTCGACTCGTCAATATTATTGAGGTTACATTGAACTTATATAGTGCTGGAAAAAAATTTTTGATCTTATATAAATTGAGCATGAGCCAAATACAAATATTCATTCGGTTCGAAAATATAGTGAGCCAAACACAAACCAAACCCAAATAATAAGAATTCTAGACGAGCTGTTCAATCCATAATAAATCAAAGGCTAATCAAACACTCAAACAAGCTTAAACATACTTACCAAAAATAATGTTGAATTTAAAAACATCCTGCCTCGGCTCTCCTCGCCTCGACTCATTGACACCCTTAAATATACAAAGAAAGGTAGAGAGGTAGAGGTTGAGAATTGAATCGGAGATTTTAGTAGCGCCTTTTCGTCTCATGCATTCAATGTGGTAAATGACTGATATGTATATTTTAAAAAAAATTATTGGGGCTGTTTTTCTCTTAGTTGGTTTCATTTATACGTAAGTAAATGATTTCTACTTGCTCAAAATTACTAAAATCATCCACTGACGAAGGTTAATAATTTGATTCTTCCAAGCTAGTGTAAGCGGATAGTTTTCAGTAATATTGAATGCGTCAAAGATAACCACTCCTAAATAAGACGAAAAACTTACTCTTTTGAATAACAAAGCGGATGTGCACGGGAACAAGAGCGTGCTTAGAGCCGGGGATACGTAGCGTGGGCACAAAGTTTCAAGAACTGAGGGCCAAAGACAAGTTCTTGGCCACCCTGGGTCTCATTCGCCACATCATTGTTCCGAGGTAGCTCGGCTCGGTTCCGCTTTGTTTGCCCCGAAGCATTGAAACTTTAAAATTTATATTGGAAAATAGGAGCTTGACCATGCAAACTTTTACTAGTCTTTTACCTTTGCTTTTACTCTGAACAGTTTGGTCATCGGAAGTGGACTGGACAAAATCCCCAGTAACAAGTCAACAAAAGGTTCGAACCAGTGAAAGGAAAAGCTCAAGAAACAAACAATCCACTGATACCGTTCGCTTGCTTACTATAGATAAACACATTCTTTTGTTTAAAAAAGAAAAGAAAAACCGGCCTTATCACTCTCCTAACATTTACAGAGTCCTCCGTTGACCTCTAAATCAAAACGAAAGGTTTAAAAAATCTATCAAAATAAAATGGAAGGTCAGGTCAGATCCATTTGAAACTTAATTATTACTTATAAATACACCCTTAGTTGCAAAAATCAAAATCAAAATCAGTTTTTGATTAAGTCACTGAATTGAATCGTCTAAATTAGCTTAATTAAATCGGTCTAAATCATTCTTATATAAAAATTTTAATTTAGTCAAAATTAGTGAATTATTATTTATAAAATATATTATTTTAATATTATAATATATATTATTTTTTATAATATTTTTTCATATTTTTTAAATTATTTAAAATTAATTATTATTTTAACTCAAACAGAATTCGAATCAAATTTTAATTACGAGATTGTCATGACCATTTTTTTTATTTCTTTCCCTTATTCTCTCCCACACCCACCGCCCTTCTTCCCTGTCACCACTATCGCCACCTTGCTTCTCACCAGCCGCGCCCTATCCCTCCCCACCCCGACTCCCCCGCCCCCCTGCGCCCCCACCCGCACCGCCACCCACTTCCACGTTGGCCCGGTCGTCCATCGCGCACGTCCCGATCGTCCACCTCCGCCCCACACCACCACCCCTTTATGCCCCTCCAATCCGATTTAAATCGGCCAATTCTGAGTGAAATCAGCGATTTTTGCAACTCAAAATACACATGACTATCCTGCAAGATAAATATGGAAAATGGATAAAATGATTATATGGACAGGGAATTAGGGTAACTATCTACTCAACCAGGGCTTTATCCCTGACATTTCTGGCAATCCTCGGGGTATCAAGTAAATGGCAAAGGCTAGTTTTTCTTCTGAAAACTTCAATCAAACCCATCGTAACCGTCAAAATCATAATACTCATCCTCCTGATTCTCAGGATGCAAATAGTCGTTGGCGCCTCCTCCAGCATCATATTCTCCATACTCGTTACCAAACTCAAGGGGAAAGTCATGTACTTCAGTTGCATTCTCCCTATCGTCTTCCTTATGTTTATAATTTTGCCCATCATCATCGCCAGTTCGATGCTTTTTCATCTTTACACTAGTGACCTGTAGGATGATAAAAGATATTTTAGTATAAAAATTGGCATTTGCTGGCAAAGCTATAGCATAACAAAGCTTCTATAGCATATGTGATCAACAAATTTAAGCCAGCATAGTCAAGCTTATACAGCATATCCAATCCACATACTTGCGCCCAAAATCTGAATTTTAAATATATTTGCTCTGAAAACGATAACTCTAGAGTAACTTAAAAATAAAATATAAAATATATATTAGAAAGAAAAAAAAAGTTTGGTCTTGAACAATAAAGTAAAATGGCGTACATTATCGTCAAAGAGTTTCTCGAGCACATCGTAATTGATCTTGGAACTCAGCCTCTGCGTACAAAAATACCAAACAGCAGAAATTAAAGTATGATTCGAGACCAATACTTAACCCTATAATTATTAGCAGTGTAGATTATTGATGTCGAAGATATTCAACAATGTGAGGGACAGAAAACTTTTGAAAATCAACCATGAAACGTCACACTGCCCTAGATCAAACAGCTAAAGGTACCTTCTTAGCAAGCATTCTGGAAGTTGCTTCAGCTGCTGTTTGAGGTGGTAAGCAATTTTTGGCCTCTTCAGCTCGTTTTTGTTGCTTTTCCTGAAAATTTATCATAAAACACAATTGGACTAAATATATTTGCATGATAAGCGCCTTAAGTGTTTATGCATATATTCAGATTACAGAGCCAAACTAGTATACTGTACCAAAAAAGTGTAAAGTAAATGTTTAGCAAAGCCTGTTATAGGCAGTACTGATTTAATCAAATTCACCAAGCTAATTAATTTTCAATCATGTTCAAATGCACATTCTCCCGGTAAAATAAGGCATAGAACATTTTAAATTTCAGCAGAATAAATTGTAAGAAGTTTCTAATGACAACAGCATTTTCACATTTTTTATACCAGTGCAATGAAGAAAACTTTTAGCCCAAGAACCAAAATCCCGTAGTAATAAAATAGGATATAAGTCTAGTTTCTCAACACCATGGGAAACCAGAAACCTCATCTTAGCTTTGTCCAAATTATTGCAAAATATATTGCAGGTATTTTAATTGATAGAGACTACAGTATAATATTATTTCAATCCTTGGATAATTAAAATATTATTAACACTTCTATAACATTTCATTTATTCCCAGTCATACCCCTTTAATATGCCACATTGGCAGCCAACTACAGATCAAAATGCAGATAATACTTGCAAAAAACGCCACTAAATGAGCTAACCCATGCAGATTAGGTAAACATTTAGATCATTGAAATAAGTTGCATGACCGGATCGAATCTCATTTCCATCATAAATAAGAAATGGTATCTGAAAGAGGCAGAAAACCCCATTCATACTAAGCATAGATAAATAGTTAATGGGAACAAATCCTACATAAAAGTGTAAACCAATGTTCTTTTGTATATGCGAATGTGAAAGCTAATAAACTTTCTAGATATTAAATTAAAAAGAAGACAAAGAATACTGTGGGTAGACTTAATTCAATAAACAGCAATGTAGAATTTTTCGTAGTTGTTATATGATTTTGTTTAATAGAAGAAAAGTTTACACAAATATATTTAGCATTTGAACTTCTTATGCTACTACTGCCTTTGCATAGTAAGTTTATTATAAACAATAAACCCATATGCATATATATTAGCTGATATTACTGAACAAGCTAACTAGGTCTTCTCATCACATTTCAATTACTTTTCAGCCATCTAACCAAGCAACTCATGCTAATAAATTCATGATTTGTATTGCTTTATGTATAATGACTTAGTCAGCAACTACGCATTTCATACTCCCGATGCAAGATCAGGAATCTAAATGAAGAGGGTTTCAACCTTCAAAACACATACTCCGAAACAGTTCCTATCTACATGTACCTTTCAAGGTTCAATGATTATGTTGCCAACCACAATAAATACCTAGGAAGATCTTAAGAATCTACTCTAATTCTAGCCACAAAAATAAACATCAATGATAAATTCAGATTTGAAATGGTCCCTAACTTGAAGGATACCATGATTTTAAAAAGCCTACAAACTTGAACAGACTATGCAAAAAGGAAAAGATCTCCCTGGAAGGAGTGCTTTATTCGTGTCGTCCTTGCATACATGTGAGGTTCTCCCGCCTTTAATGCCATCTTTTGCATGAAACATGAAGCAAATCAATTTTTCAGATACCTTGTATCCTTGATCACTCATCTCGACTTGTAGCAGTAGAAGTTCTTAAGGACTGAATTTATGTACTTCTACCTTTGGCCAAAAGATTTTCTTTCATGCCATCAAATAGCAGGAACTTTTAGAACAAAGCTTACATCTATTCTTCACTTCAAATCATTTCTGTTCATTCCTTTTCTTACAATACCTTTGTATAACCTTCTTCATCTTCGAATTACTCCTTTGTCAATAGTTCACATAATCCAGAAACAACAGTATCCAACTATAACACCGCTCAAATGTTACAATCAAAAGAATCATTGTGTGGAAACCTCACTCAAGACTCAACTTTTACTAATTGTACTCGCGGAAGCAATACAAACAGAGTATTCAGAAAACTACAATTCTCGATAAAAATTAAGATAAAAAATGCTTTTATTTGGCAAATTTGTCTTGCAAAAGAATATATTACATTGAAAACATTATTCTCCAAATTACACAGTAAACAATTCAAACACACAAACAAAAAGTTAACATGTACCTTTTTGGATTTGGAAAGTGCAGCTGCAACAGCTGCAGCAAGTTGTTCTGCCCCCTCCAGCATTTCCCCATTGCAACTATTCTTTTTTGCTTCATAAGCAGCAGCTCTAGATGCATCAGCAGCAGCTTCTTTAGCAGCTTGTTCCTGAAAAATAGTATTAGCGCATCCGCACCAGAGCTTCCAAAGAGAGACAACAAACAAGTGTTAAAAGGTTAAAATTCTATACCTTAATGTAGTCATCATTCATAGTTTCCCATATAATCTTCTTCAAATGCTTTTCTTCCTCAGTGTGAAGATATTTAATCACCTAGATTTAAGGTTCAAATAAATCAAGTTTTTAGTGACTGAAGGCAGGCGAAGCATGCTTACAAGAAAATTCTTAACAGCTCACTTAGTCGTGCCTTCTACAAAACATATAGGCATGCACACGAAGATCAATCAGATTGTGGCCTGCCATAGTCTAATAGTAAAGTATGAATTATGAACAACAGATCTATATAAAAGGCACACGGCAACCATTTATCAATAAAATCCCATAAACTGAACCAAAGACAATCCTACTTCCCCATTAATCCACCTGGAAGAAATGAAAAATATATCCGTAAGGCTCTTCTATTCCGCAATCTCACAGGTCAAGGAGAGGCCGCAGAATTTTGAAAATCCAGTTTACTCCAAATATGGACAAGGCATAACTTAATGGTGTATTCTTTTGCATTGCCAATGGGTTGTTTCCTTAGAAGGGACATCTCAAAAAAATACACAAAGAAATGGCCAACTAACGAAGCCAACACAATGCCCAATAACTGTTTAGTCATGGCATGGCTATACCAAATGTAAAATGGGGCAAGTCGCCAGTAATCAAGTCTGTGGCCTTCCTAGCAAGACCGTGGTTAATGATGCTGCCAGACTTGCAAATTCAGCTGATTAAGCACATCCTCCTTATCCTTCTAGGAATACTCATGCAGACATTGAGCAGGAGAACAAACCTTCTATTGGCATAAGGATCATCCTAAACAACTCGAAAGTCAATTTCAGGAAGTCAAACAAGATGCAGCCCATACAACTAGAAGTTGTCCATTTCAATAGTTCTAATTTACGTAGTTCCTTTCATTTCCAATCATTGTTTTACAAGTAGAGTTGATCAATATCAATAAATGCAATGTATTGGCATCAGACATTACATTTCGTTATTGAATGAAAGTTTGCTCTTAACCTTATGCAACTTTTCCCTTTTCTTTTTCTTCTCAAACTTACACTTTGCTTTGGTTTCTACCAGTTGTCTAGTTCACTAAGTAGATTGCAGCAATTATAAATTGTAATTCTTCACCCAGCAAGGACACATTTGAGTAATTATTTCCCACATACTTGGCTTGACACCTCCAGCGTAAGACCACCAAGCAGCACCTACCCACCAATGATCTGGCCAAAGTGCAATGGGCCTTATTATTTCTTTAAAAGCGGTTAACAGAAGTTAAAGATCACAGGCACATCCCCACTAATATACTAGATCATAGACACATCCCCACTAATTCTAATCAGGAAAACATCATTCACGAATACAAAATGGTCTATCTTTTGTTCTTCATAAAATCAAGCAATTAAGAAAGCTCAAATTAATCACTCAAAAGATTACCTCGTCATCATCTATGTCAGATAGACTTTCAGAATTGTGACTTTCAGCTTCATCTGAAAGAAAATGAAAAGAAACAAATATCTTAAATAACATTCTATCACCTAGCTCTTGAGAAAACCCTTAGTACGAAGTACAATTGTGCAGGAGTAGCATACCCGTGGGTCCAGGATCCCCAGAGAAATATTGTCCATTGTTTATATTTTCGCCAGGTGTAATCTTTACATGACATTGTGCAGCCATTTCAAGCAGATAATGGAGCAAATAATTCATTAGCAAATTTAAAATATACAACTATGCCAAATTCAAGGCCTAATGCACAAATGTGGCCATCTTTAAAAAAAAAAAACTAGCACTCACCTCTTCTTGACATATTTCATCTTGGTGACTCAAACCATTACGATCAACTTGTTGCAGCTTTTCTTGATTATCTGCATCTGCTGTTCTTTGCCTTTCAGCTCGCTGAAAAGCTGGAGGTTCAGCTCCCCCTTGTAACCCTCCAGACATCTTGATAAACTGGGTACACAAAAATGCATGAATCAAATTTGCCTCGAGACAAAAAATCTTCTTTAAAACAAGAAGCAACAAACTCATACATCTTTATAACAATCCCGGCAAAGATTAAGAGCAAAATGAGTTGCTCCCCCATCCCTATGTTCACAAAGCACAGCAGAATTGGCAGACGATTTAGATGAATGTACTTTTGCTTCTTGGTTTTGAAGTGCATCCCCGTCAAACTCAGATGCCTTCTCCATGAACTCTTTTACCTGGAAAGTTTATAAGAAAATGAAAATGGTAAAATTCAGTGAAATTTTCAACTTGGCTTCCCTATATTAGTTTAGACAGGCCTGAGACAGGTTGAATTGTTCAACCCAAGATTATAAACATCACTGCTCATGGGCCTGATCTCTCTTCTAGATGCATCTGGTGGTTTATGATCATTGCAATGGTGAAAATGTACAATCTGTTGAATGCAATCATAGTAGATGGCTGCTCAAGTCATGATTAAAGTTTGTTTTCTACTGATAACTCAATGAATCAAATATGATCAAGACTAAAGATGAAATTGGGTACAGCAATGGAAAGATAGGTATAATAAAGGGTACAATAGAGCCCTTGCCAGATAGCAAGAGAGGTGGGTCATTGTCAAAGGTAACTCACGGATGACTGAAAGAGCATATCAAGTAAATTTAAACCATTTTGCGATTCGGGATATAGTAACCGACTCAATGAATCAATCTATTGAGTTCCAAAAGTTTGACACTATAAACATAGACAAAGAGTCAAGGAAACTAAGGTTAAAAAGGTACAGAATGCAGACATTCAATGTAACACAGGGCACCTAAATCAAGGCACAGCACAAAAACCTTGCCAGCTCGCTCACTCCAAAGAGAAGACTGATATAACAAAACACTTGTCACCATCAAAAAAGAAATCTAAGAATGCCTCTCACATAGAGTACTCAACCAGCCCCACACATGCCACACGCATATAACAAAGGGATTTAACAGGGCAGGTGACAGATAAAAATTTTGATAGGAGCCAAACTTCATCATGTTTTAACCTATAATCATCTGAAACCTGCTCAAATTCTTTGTCATTTTTCACATGCACTTAAAATTTTTCTCCACATTCTACAGAACTGAATTTTTGTACAAAAAAGTATATCGAGGCTTAATCTATTAGGTCTTCAAAATCATATTTATTAGCAATCAATTTGATAACATGACTTAGGTGTACGTATTTAACATTATTGCACAGTAATTTGCTAATGAGTTTGGTGGCCTTATTGTTTCCTTATTTTTCTCAACTTCTTTGCACATTGTACTTCTATATATACATCAATGTAAACTATCTCAAGTTGGCTTTTGCATTTAAGTATTTAATATTGATACAATTGCACATAAAATATTATTTTAATATTCCATTTATTTTTACAATATATTCGCAATATTCATATTTAAAAAAGTTTTAAGAATGTTCAATATTTTTTAGAATTTATTTGCAATCACAAAAGGAGTTGTCTTTTTTTCTAGAATTTGTACCAATGTTTAAAATACAGGCATATATTTTGTAAGGTCCATTATAATACATAATCAACTCTTAAATTTCATCCAATAACGGCTGACAACAAAAAAACCAAACACATATCAATTGGGCAGATCCAAAAAAAAGAAGACAAAAAAATGATGAAACAGGAATCACAAACACCG
The DNA here is from genome assembly GCA_033002965.1 of Piper betle. Classification (NCBI taxonomy): domain Eukaryota; kingdom Viridiplantae; phylum Streptophyta; class Magnoliopsida; order Piperales; family Piperaceae; genus Piper; species Piper betle. The sequence continues at coordinate 70,678 of JAURVB010013530.1, read as the reverse complement.
GTTAAATATAGAAAAAGTTAAAACTTTGAACCTTTGAAATACTTACAGTCAAGTGTGCAGATTCTGTATTCTCAAACTCAATAAGTCGATTAGTTAATGTTTGTTCACAAACATGTACAACATTAACCTGGTCACAAGTAGAAGAGAAGAAAAAAGCGTAACTAATAGAGAGATAAAAGTGATCCAATAACAAGTTTCAAAATATAAGCAAAGTACATCAATGATCAAATAATTAGGGTAATAGTCATATTTGACAAGAGAAGGTCAACAAACTCAAGAACATAGAAAATCTTCATGTTTGACTTACAACTTCAGATTTAGAGTACTTATATCCATGGGCAAGTGCAGCAATGTACAATGCTGCACCACACAAACCACTTGGCTTCCTTCCAGTCTACAGAATGGGATAAAAAGTTTAAGTTGAGAATTATATACAAAAATTAGCATTGGTAATTTGTAAAGATAATACCTGCAACCAATCTCGCTTCATGCTAGCTATAATTCGCATGGCTGTTGCTGAAACATCGTTATTCTTTTCCTTCAGTAATGCTTCAAGCAAGCAAAAAATGTTAAAAAAATCATTAGCAATATTAAATAAAAAAAGGAAGCATTTCTTTGCAAATGATTTTTATCAACTTCACAGAAAAGAACACCCAAAATTTCATCATTGGAAACTGTAAATTCATCCAGATAAGCAACCTCCCAAGTGAACAGTTGAACATCCTTTTAATTTCCATAAATCCACTCAATCAGTTCTACATTGACTGGACCGAAAGGCTAGAAGTAGTTGCATACAACATACAAATGAGTTTACATACTATATTTAGCTTACAAGAGAAAAAAAAAGTTAAGCCGAGTAGTCTAAACAAATTCAAAGTCCTTACTTTGTTTATAAGAAGAAATTTTCAGAAATAATACAAAGAATTTGCAAGTATACGGAAAAGAAATAATTTTTTTCCATAACTCAAATAATGGGCTCTTACTTTCAGTAAACCGGTGGATGAAAAGGCTAGGATCTACAGGCTTTTGTACAAAAGAATGTTCTTCAAGTTTTAGGAGCTTACAAAGCTGTAAAAACACAGCACCTAGAACATAACTGAAACACCAAATCAAATGATATGTATAGGAAAAGGATATTAAAATTTCACACAAAAAAATAAACAAAAATTTTTCAAACATGTACACATGTAAAAAAAGAAACCAATCTTACACATTCTGCTGCAGATACTCTGAAAAATCAATAAGAAGATATGGTCTAGATTTTTGTCTGCAAAAACACTACTAGGGATTAGTAAGCTGGTAGCTAGAAATCAATATTGTAAAACTTGGTCTGAACCAGGTTGACTCGGCCAAGTCAACTCGGAATCAATGCGAACAAAGTGAAAATTTTGTGTCACTTTTGAAATAGAAAAATCAGCACATGAATCGACCATGTCAAGCCAATTCCACCCAGTTCTTCCGCAATAGCCAGATAAAGCAGAAATTTAACACACATTTTACACTGTTAGATATTGTTGTGATATGTGATATTATCTTGTTGGGGTTAAGCATTAGTTAGAGTTTCCTGTGTACGTGTTTGTTATGTATACATTATAGTGTGTGTTAACTGTGAGATACCTAGTTACTTAGGAGATATTGGAGGGGACTCACACGGTGTACTCCCTTTTATAATGTATTTGTTATAACGGTTTTTGAGTCATGAGAAGAGGCTAGTTTGCCTCGGTGAACTCACTTGAGTCACCAATTCCCTAAATCTAACATACACCACATATATCCTCAGATTTCTCATTTTTATCATGCTTTTAGAAGGTTGAAACTGTGATTTTAAGCTAATAAATTTAGGTTATCAGTGCACATGTTGTATGCCTTGTACCCCTGATTCAGAAGAAAATTACCAATTTTAGAACTTTTGTTTTATTTGGAATTTTATTATTAGAGAAGTACATCAGGGATTATCTATTTTAGGACTACTGGTTTTAGTTTTTTCTATATTCCTAGTTTGAAAATCCATGAGTCTATAAATGCATGTCACTACCACATTGACCCGCATGATGCGCTCGTGGAAGAAACTATATTCTTAAACATACTTCTTTTATTTTCAAAAATTTTAATAATGTATTTGAAGACATATTCATGTCTAAGATGCAAGCATCAAACATCATGGTTTCGAAGATGTTAAAATGTATCCTGATACTTAAATAATGTGACACAAAAGGTTTAACCATCAAAACTAAAAAATTCAACAGGCATCTACAATTGAGATTTTGTATATCCAAAAATGACTTTTTCAAACTATGAAAACATATAAATACAGAACAAACTATTCTTAAATTAGCATTACAAGTGCACACAATCTTAGAGTACTAAAAACTATCTTGATAAAAAAGGAAAACTCATATGCATCAATGTCTCGTCAATTATTTATATATGCCAATGAATAGTCACAAATAACCCAAAAAATTGTAATTAGGTACGAATATATCAGATATATTATATCCAAATAATATAGTCCAAACATTGTAAATAAAACTTCTTAGTCAAGTTATTAATATGTAATTAGATAAAATTTCTACAATAGTAATCTCTCTAAATAAATTTGGAACTCAAATTATAAAAAGAAAGCATAAACAAATTGAACTTCATAAAAAAGTAATAGAATTTTATAAAGGGTAATAGAGAGAATACAGATGTTGAAAGGTACAAAACACACGTATCTAGTCTTTGATAAGAAGAATTTACTGTAAGAAAAGAATTTTTTTCTAAATGCGCTTGGTTTGGAAAAATTTAAGAGGTATACGTATTTGGAAGATTGTATAGACCAATGTATCTTATATAAAGAAAAAGGCGTAAGAGGTACTAGGAAGAAAACATAGATCTTATATAGAAAGGAGTGTGCAAGATATTAGGAAGATATCACAGATCTTGTACTCGGTAGAAGTAAAGATCTTATATTTGGAAGCCTCTAAAATTCTTTAAACTAAAAAAAAAAATCTTTAAAAAATATGAGAGAGACATCTAGTAAAAGACTGTTTTATTTTATTATATTTAGATAGATAGACCTTGAAAGAATTATGATGTTTTGATGAATAGTATTGAATAAAGTTTAAAGCTTTGATTTGAATTTTTGAGTTCTTGTGATGAGTTCTTGGTCGGTGCCAATGGTAGAAGCCAAGGTGCTGATGATGCCTTGGTAGTTATCCCCAATTATTTATCGTTGATAGGTGCCGAAGACGATCTCCACCTCGCCCTCCTATACACTTCCATGTCTATTCCCCAACAACTTGCTTACCCTCTTTGCCATCTCATCACAAGTTAGCCACCCACCCTTTGTTCATCTTCATCAAACTATTAATGCCACACTTGTTTGCATACTTCCAAACTTGGAAGCATGGTTTGTCATTTCAGCCGTAAATTGGCTGGATATCTACTAGATAACAAGTTTTGCAGCTTGCCGAAACAAAACTCGCTAGCAAAATCAATTTTACAGATATCAATGAAATCTGGAGACAATTTCGCCGGATATTGTTGATTGCCAGCTAAATTGTCAACCCTTTTTGCTTGGCGTTCAAACCCATCAACCCATCTATACCAAACTGGTTTTTTAGACCCATTATTCCATTATCCCTTGTAAGCCTACCATTTTGCACCAAATTACTTTGTTTGCAACTTTGATTTCCATCTGAACTATTTATTAGCCTATTAATTTTACCTTGTCTAGATTAATTATTTAACTCATTAAGTGCTTTGAAAGTTAATCTTTAATGTGTTTAGTAAATTTTTTTATAAGTATCTTGCATAATGGATTATTAATAACTTATTAATATTAATTAATTTATATTAGCTAAGCAAGCTAACCATTATGTTAGTTTATTGTGTATTATTATTCATAACCTATGTCGTTTAGGGGCATGTTTATGCATTCAATAGATATAAAAGAATCATCTCTATCGTATAATAATATATTATAAGTATCTCAAATTTTTCTGAAAATTGCCCGCATATCTCCAATACCTCGGCCAACCGGACGTCCAAACAAAGCCGAAATCCGATATTGCAAACCTTACTTGGAAGAACCCACAATCTTCTTCACTACCATGCGCTTATTAGCATGCTACTAAACATGTAGTTGTTTGGTCTCCCTCGACAATTTGACAGGTTGTTGTCCTACCTTGGCTTCGCTTCCAACACCTGGGTAGTGACAAGGACCACCTTGGTCGCAAGCTGCAACCATTCATCAATGGTATTTGCTTAGAACTCCCTCCCATTTAGGGGAGTAAGTGGCTCCGTTACGGCTTGGTTCATGGCTTTCATCATAACCGTTATCCAAGTTTGTAACCATTAATCGTAACTAAACTATTAACCAAATTCCAATGGCTCCACTACTACCATTTTTTCACTGTCTCACCAAATGATTAAAATATGATTAATTTCTCACTGCTTACATAAAGAGTATAATATTTTAAACTAATATTACAAATCAAAATTTATATTTTATAGATATATTAATAAAAACTTAAATTAAATATTTCCAACTAAATGAGATAAGGATAATTAAAGTAATTAAGCTGATTAAAATTGAGTACTTATTATTAAAAATTTAATGTTTTCATCAAATATTTTTCGTTAAATTGATAAAACTGTTACGTGTAGCCTTCCGCCACTACCATTTCAGTTCAAAATTGGCTCAACAAATTTAATCCATCTATTTTACCTTTTGTTTATCTGATAAAAATATTTGTAGCCATTTTATACCATTTTGACTTGGAATGGCCGGTGAAGCAATATACCAACTGACCATTTACAGCCCAAGTCCCATTGTGTCTGGACAATCCAGAGGTTGAAGAACTTACACGAGAATTTATGGGCTTTCTAACAACAAGATAAATGGGCCTCATCCTCTTTCTCTTGTTTTGATTTCAGTTCTTTCAAATTGCCCAGAGTGTTAGTCTGCTAGTTCTGAGGCCCATCTTACCCATTAGTTCTTGGCCTATCCCATGTTCTTCAGCCCATTGAGTTTCCAGCAATTCAGTCCATATTAATACTTTAATTTCTTATTTTATTCATATTTTTAATAAGAGTCATCTTAGGTTCCTATTTTTTGCATCTCAATTTCACAATCTCGTGTTAATAACCACTTCATACTGCATCAATACCCATCATCTTTTTCAATTTGAACAAAAAGGTGCAAAAAAGTTATTACTGGACGAAAAAAAGCCTTGACAAATGCTCAAACATTCTCTTTCCATTTTAGTTCACGTTTTGAGGCCAAACCATAGGAAACTTTTTTATATTTATTTACTTTTTCAAATCAAACTTTTTTTAGTTTCCAAAAAATAGACTTCTTATACTTTTTTATTATATGATGAGAGGGCATGAATGTGTACGTTAGTTTCATGGGAGAATGGGTTGTGGAGTAGAATATTTGATTTTGAATTTTTGTCCAATAGTTTTTTTAAAAAATTTTATATTTCACATAAAAAATTTTGACTTGATTTTCCACTTTGGTTTGGTAGTTTGTTAAAAATTAATTATCCATGAATAAAATATATGTGTGTGTCTATATATATATATAGGAATGATAGAGTGAGAACTTAGGACCTATGTTTAGGCCGTTGGATAGATCAACGGTGATCATGCTTTTTTGCTTTGTGAATCATCATCACCATTAATTTTTATCCAACACATTAGAATTGGGTTCCTAAGTTCTCACACTATCATTCATGTATGTATGTATGTATATATATGTATACCAATTCAGAATAGTTAACAAAAATTGGTCCTAAACTAGTTTGAACTTATCTAATTCATATTTCTAACAAAACCAATTAAATGACCCATTATGATTTTCGTAACAATGGCTGGAATATTATCAAATGTGATATGCACTTTTTTTACAAAAGTCAAAGTGAGAAAAGATGATCTAATTTTTAGGGCTAACATAAAGCCCTCCATTTAAAATATAAGGTCATCAAAAAAAGAGAGAAATGAAACAAGGATGGCTGATAACACCCAAGAAAGCAACTAGTCAATAGGCTAGCAAAGAAGTAGTTATCAATAATAAACAAAGAAAGAGAAACAAAACTTCAGAATTGAACTTCTAGAACACATAAAATTCCAGTAAAAGCATGATAATTATAAAATGCATAAGATAAATGCAGTCCTCACCGGCAAGCAATATAAAGGCATGCAGCAGCAACAAGAGATGTTCTTCGACCACGAGTAAAATTCCGCTCAACTGCTATCTTTTAAAAGAAAATTACGAATTATGATTTATTGAGTATTTTTTTCCAGATAGAAATCTCCAAAAAGTACACAAATGAATAAAGAAATACCTTGTAGAATGCATGCGCATGGTTTGTAGTCAAATTTTCCTCTCTCATACGAAGATGGATAACCATGCAATAAATTTCTTCTCTTCCTGCAATAAATAAAAAAGTAACCCAATATAAATGGCCATAAAGCCTCTCACTATACAAAAATTTCAACAGCTTTACTGTCTACGTTCCAATAAAATATAGAATAGCTTTCGAGAAAACGCATGTGCCAAAGCAGTACCAGTTAAAGTGAAACACAAAAGGCTAAAATATGTGCAATTTCAACAACATCACTTCCTTAGCTAAAGCGCACTTCCCAAAAGCACTGCAAATAGTGCTGCAACATGAATGGTGTTATGGAAATTGACCAACTCTTAATGAAGTTGATCACACCTAAAATATGTAAAAAAAGGTTAACCTACTAGTAAGACATGCAAAAATAGCTTCAATCTAAAAGAATGCCTTCATTGGTGTCCCTCAGTCACTATCTCTTCACTCATGAAGTTTGTGTTAAATAAAAAACCTAATGCCACTTACGTGTGTGCCTTTCACACATAATTATAGCCACCATCGTATGAGTCCCTTAGTTGGAGTTGATATTTTACTCCAAAACCTTAGTAGGTTGAAAGTTGAAACCAATGCTACGGCCTATGTAAAGAACCTTAAAACCTTAAACCATCAACAACATCACTATTAAAGAACTGTTTAGACCCACGTATTCCATGTACTTAATTCAATTGAATAGTGCGTAGCTGGTTTGCTATGGCCTATGGTTGATGCATGGCCCTAGTAAAATGGGAGAAGGTAAATGATAATGACGATAATTTTCACCAATAAACCAACAATTCAATGCCTTCTAAATATCTAAACGTATACATTACCTTCATATTCTTTACTTCTCATAATGTTGATTTCAAAACTACAAGTAATGCTACATAAAATTGGTGTTAAAAGTAATCAGCATAAGTCAAAAGGCAAACCAAATGTTAACCTTCTTAGTGAAATACAGACTAAGACAAAGCATAAACCGGTAGGGAGTTCTACCCACAACTACCTAATTAAACCTTTTTTCCTTTCTTTCAATGCATTCAGTTCTGGTAAGTATGAATTACACTCCAAATCATAGTTTTAAATACCATATTGTACCAGACAGTCCACCTGTAATATAACTTTGTCAAAACCCTTAAAAGGTGTGGTTTAGGCCTTCATACTAAATTAATTCTTTTAATCCGGATTTTTCCCAAAACCCGATCTTTTTACTAAAAATCACAGTATTTAACCGGTACCTAATTAAATATTGATCACAAAAAACATTTTTAAATGTGTAGTAAAATATATTTATTTGTAATTTCAGAATCCAAACCCCAGTTCAATCCAGTTGGGGTCAAACCAAACATACCCATATGTCGATTATAAATCAGGTATGGTGTGGTAACAAGTACGGTATTAACAACTTTGGCAAGAAACACACACATTAGGAGAACTAATAGCAGGAGTTCAGATAATTGTTTGAGATCTTCACAAAACCAGAACGGAAAATTTCTTGGTTACCTTTCTGCAAAGTTCTCTCGTGTGACTCCCCAATGTCTGAACGAACACTCCTAACCATGCGCCCAGCCAATTCACTCTACACATGAAATGAATTCCACATTAAATGAAAGAACAGTGACACATAAACATCATCATTGGGAATCTGTGAAACAACAAGAGAACGGTATCAAAAGAATCAGCAGAAGCAGAGATCACCCCTCCGGCAGTTTTAATAAAAACAGCTTCTGTGGAATATAAATCCTCGGCCATGATCCTTCCACAAAGATTACAACAACTGCAATATGAATAATCAAATTAACGAAAGCACTACCTCTATTTCATCAACATATTTTAGGTATAATGATCTCATAAAAAAACCTTGGCAATCAAAGTACAGGGACACACTACAAACCTTGTTAAAAAGACATACGAAATCACAAGCAATTATTTTGTCACAAAATTTTCACTCACATGAAACTTCCGCTCTCATCTCGAACTCCGGAAGTGTGTTTCGCACAATTCTTGCAGTACATTTTGTGAGCCGTAATAGTCGTCCTCCGCAAATAGCGGGCAGAGGATACTTACCGGACGAAGAAAAAGCAGAAGGCAGGCCAAAAGACAGACAAGGTCAGATTGTCGTGGCTGACACGGCCAACAAGCAAGGGGAGCAAACACCCAATTGAGCCAAATGAGATCGAATCAAGCTGCAACCGGCAATGGACGTATATAACTCGGAATTCATCACAAAAATCATTCATTCGACCTTATTGAGATCGTCAAAGCACAAGAAAGCATAAAAAAAGAGAGAGAAAATTCCAGTGCAGGGAGAATACATACAAATCTCCGGAGTCGTTCGTCGGGTGGGTTCCCAGTCAGCGGCGGTTGGAAAAGGTCGACCGTGGGAAGAGAACGAAGGGGGGTTCGGAAAGGGAATGCGGAGAGGTCGACTGCAAGTCGCTCGCCGGCGGTCGCGACCAGCGTCGAATCTTGGAGGTGGGATACGTGCGGAAAGGGGTCGGGGAGGGAGGTTTAGAGTATGTAGCACAAGTGGTTGAGTTGGGCCGACGGTGGTCGCCGGCGGCGTCCGACGCAGCCGGCAGGTGAGAGGGGGTTAGGGAGTGGATGTTGAGAGGGAGAAGGAGAAGGTGCGATTAAGAAGGGGCCCCGCTTTCTCCCTCGACAAATTCTTCGTCGCCTCTTTTATTCTCCTCCCTCGACGCTTTTTTACTCCGGATTCTCTCCGCTACGTCTCTTTTTTTTTTTCGTTTTGCTTTTCATGTTCCAGGGGTGACGTCCAGGGAGGAGGGGTGACGCACGGGGGGAAGGGGGAAGACGGGAGGGGAGGGGGATGCTGTTGTTGGCGGCGGTGGACAAGAAGGTGACGAGCAAAAGAATTTCTTATTAAATATCCTCATCGTTGATCGCCCCCCCCGACATCTACTCTTATTAATAATAGGTTTATCTCAATCCTAATGATTTAAAACCGATCAAAATCCAATAAAAATAACAAAAATGCCTCCTAAATAATTAAAAATAATTAAAATACGTTATATGTCATCCGACAATTCTTAATTTATAATTTCTTATAAAAAATATTTTAATTTTTTTAAAAAATAATAATATAGAAGGTCATAAATTCAAATCTAACTAATTTCAAGTTTTAACTTCCTAATAATAAGATTAATTTTTATTGTCTTAATAAAATACAATAAGAAAAGAAATAAATTATTATTATTTATTTTCTCATTTAATTAAAATTTATTTTAAAATCAATCAGAGCTTATGCAATTCCTTTTGTATGCATATTTTATATAATTATCTTTATTAGTTAATTTAATTTATAATAAATACATATACATTTATTATAAATTCATGCCTCAGTAAAGTTTATATGCTTTTGTGTTGATTTAATATGATAATTAAATATATGTATTAATTAAATAAGTAGAAAATATATCATCTTTTATGCTTTAATGATAAAATTTGATATAATGGATAATCATTAAAATTTAACTTGGGAATTTGTTATATGATATAATTAATTTATTAGAATATTTAGAAATTGATTGCATGTTAATTATGTGTGAATTAAATATATTTTGCTTTACCTTTTATTGTGGCAACATCAGGGCACTACAAACCAGCATGCAATGCTACGTATTTTGTACACCAGCACCACGATTGTAAAACCCATGGTTCGAGTCATGGTTTTAGATTCAGAATCGGTCGGTTCGACCGTTATTTTTGAGTTGAGTCAGTTTCAGAACACATGTACTGAGCCGACGCCAGTTGCGTGTATGAGCTATGAGAGTCATGCGTACCCAAGTATATGACGATAACGTCATGAACACAGCAGAACAGAATGAGTTATCAGAATATATGAGAGTATGCCAGCTTTTTTTATATATATAGTGGATCGTAGAATTAGTTTTAGGTCGTTTACCGCGTTAGGAATGTTACAGGCAATTTAGGTGGGTTGATAGTTTTAAAGTATATCATTATGATGTTTTGGTGTTTGTTTGATTTTATGGGATTTTTCCTAATTTTTTTTAGGATTTAATACGACTTAGTTATTATTCTTGACTCAAGCCAGAGACGAGTCAAGTCTTATTTACGAGTTTGCCACCAAACACCCCCAACCTGCTCTTCTTCCTCGCCCAAACCCTTGCCCCAACGCTACCCCTTTTTGCTTGTCATCGCCACCACCGTTGATGCCAGCTTGCCGCCAATTGACGCTACCTAGCCCTGCCACGGCGTCGCCGTGCTGCCTCAACCAGACCCGGCCACCATTCGGCCTCCACGACATCGGACCGCCGCGCCTGCGTTGCGCTTCCGTCGCCGGTCGCGCCTCCGGCTACCGTCGCCACCGTGATCCAGCTGTAGCCTCGACACCCTCGACCACCCAGCAACCTTCCCCGACCAGAGCAAAGGCCATTGCCGCCCAGGCCGGCCGGATCTAGCTACCCATCGCCGCCGGCCTTTGTTTTAGGCATTTTCCGCACGGGCCGTCGCCTCTGTTGGCCATGTCGACGCCGTAGATGCGTCGGGCTCGCCGAGCCGGTTCCAATGGTACCCAATATGACTACTTTCCGGCCAATAGACGCCGCCGACGACTGTTGCTGGAAAACTGCGAGAGAGGTGCCAAAAAACCACTAAAGCTACCGGAAAACCACCAGAACTTGCCGGAAAACCGGATTCACTGGAGTTTGTCGGATCTTCCGCGGAGCTCATCCAGTCGATCCCGATCAAACTTCGAACGCTGATGAGCGTTGAATTTGAGCTCTGAGACGCGTGACAAAACCCTAGACATCGCTGATTGCCGATGACATGAGGTATAATTACCTCCGAGTTAGTTATTTAAAATTGATGATTGTTAGCACAACATGCTAGGATTGAATAATTGTTATGATAAATGTATGAGTATGAGTGCAGTGATGATTGCATGATGCAATTAATTGGGAATGAATAGTGAGTGATCTAATGAGGCAGATCGAGTTTGAGCATGCTAATCGAGTATGACGTAACTTAGAAAAATAGTATAAAATTGGTATGAATAGGATGACTTAGAATTATTTTCACATTATGATTATTTGACTGTTGATGGTTGTTATTCGTATTGTGTGTGATGTTCATTGAGTTTGATGCATCATTTAGTTAGCAGGCATTAGTATTTAGTTTTGATGTGTAGGTACGAAGTAGGAGCTCGCCGCCTAGGTGCGATGACACACTTGGAGCTTCTACCAGGTCCGTTTAGGACTCGACTCTGTTTTTACTCTCTTCTATTGTATGTTTGATTTCATTACTTGCAGGACGAGTTAAGTGGCGTTTTATCGGATCCCACTTAACTCGGGCCATCTAGCCGAACAGTTTTTCGGATTAATAACCCCTCGAGGATGAGATCCCTCGAGGATGATTTCGAAAACAAGATCCACCACAAGTTGCACTTCGGGCCTATTATATAAATCCCTACCCAGCCCTATATATATATATATATATATATATAGTTTTCATGTTTTCAGTGAGACGAGAGATGGAGAAACCGACTGCACGTACCATGAGCGGATGCCGTGATAGTCAAAGCGGGCTCTGGATTAGTGCCAGCGGACTGTTCCATTCCCAAGGGATCCTGACAACTCCGCGTTTGAGTTCCTCACACCGAGAGAATGTAGAGGTTTATGGGTACTGTTTAGTACAGCGCATGTCTGGACTTGTGGTTCAAAGGGTACTAAAGGCAACTGCCTGAGAGTACTCGGCCTTCGTGCTCAAGGCCAGGAGAAATATGGAGGTAAGGAGAGGGCTTAGGATTTGAGACCAGAAAATGAAGTAAGAAAATGCCGAGAGCGGCATCAGCAGTAGTAGATCAGTAAGTTCGGGATGCTACCGGGTCTGCAGCCCAATGGCTCCTCAGTAGTGCCCTTCAAAGTGTTCACGTGGAGTATATGATGTTTTCTTTCATATGAGAGTTTGCTCTCATAGCCAGATTGTTATAGTTATTTTATTTTTCGGACTAGTAACACTTGTTACTAACGTGTTTTTATACTATATGTAGGTAATAATCATGAGTTGGAGGAGCCAGCTTGGACAGAGGAGCATTGTTGTTGCTTGCACACATATTAGTCGAATGAGTGGTTATATTTTGTTTATGATGCTATTAAATTGCGAATGATGTAAAATGGTAAGACATGATATGATATGACTAAATGCTTGAGACACGATGATTAATTGTTCAGACATGATGATAGAATGTGAAACATGAATAGATTGTGCAGCAGAAGCGTGGTGGGTTGAGACCCAAGTTTAGAGCGAGTAAACTGTATATTAGATTGTGTGAATAAAGTTGCTTGATATATAGATTATGTATATATTATTTTGACAGGGTGACCCCTAATTACACTTTTAGGGGACACTTTGTCTGTTATATTTCAGAATTTTTATTTACTTTGATCGTAATTGTATCGGTGTGTAATTTAATTTGCATATCATCCATATAATATCATGTTAGGATTCTGTGCATTCATGCATATATAACGAGTCGTATCTTCATCTTAAGATGCCGAGATTAGATCCGCATGAGTTGGATTCGAGTTAGCCGACCTAACTGGGGCCTGTAACATGCCAGTTCGATTCACGAGCGTGAACCGGATTTGGGGTGTTACAACGACACTGAAAGCCGAGAGGCTCAATGCTACGACATTGGTAATATGTGAATGTTTTGGCTAGGCCTGTAAAACTTACGACTCGAGTCAGTGCTTTATAGTCATTAGCCAGTTAGTTCAACTATGGTTCAAGTCGATCCAACTTTAAAAACACGTGCATGGGGCCGAGGCCGACTATGCGCACCTGTTATGAGGGTTCATGTATGTAAAACCCACGATTCGAGTCAGGGTTTTATATTCAGAACCGACCTAGTTTTGAGTCGAGTCAGATTCAGAACACGTGTACTGAGCCGACGCCAGTCGCGTTATGAGCTATGAGGGTCATGCGTACCCAAGTATATGATGATAACGTCATGAACACGGCAGAACAAAATGAGTTATCAGAATATATGAGAGTATGCCAGTTATTTTTTTCTTTTTATATATAGTGGATCGTAGAATTAGTTTTAAGTCGTTACCGCGTTAGGACGCGTTACGGGCAGTTTGGGTGGGTTGATAGTCCTAGAGCATATCATTATGATGTTTCGGTGATTGTTTTATATTCTAGGATTTTTCTCGATTTTTCTGGATTTTTTAAGATTTTCTACGACTTAGTTATTATTCTTGACTCGAGACGGATTCGTGTCAAGTAATATTTACAAGTTTGCCACCCAACCATTTCTTCTCCTCCCCCAATACTTTCCCCTTCCAAACCGTAGCCGCCCCCACTGTTTGATGCCGCCACCGCTGGCGCCGTTGTCGTCTTGCCACCGGGCGTCGCCGCCTAGCCTTGCCATGGCGTTGTCGTGCCGCCCCGAGCGTCGCCGGCCATCATCCGGCCTCCACGATGCTGGACCGCTGCGACTAGCGCCACGCCCGTGTCATGTTTCCATCGCCACCATGATCCAACTGTAACCTCGACACCCTTGACCACCCAACGACCTTCCCCAACGGGAGCGGGAGCAGAGGCCATCGCCGCCCAGGCTGGCCGGATCTAGCTACCCATCGCCGTCGCCGCCACCACTATTTTAACCATTTTCCGGCGAGCCGCCACCTCCGCTGGCCACGTCGATGTCGTAGATGCGTCGAGCTAGCCGAGCCGGTTCCAATGGTACCCAATATGACCCCTATACAACCAGTAGACGCCGCCGATGGTTGTCGCTGGAAAACCACCGAGGCCGGAAAACCACTTAAACCTGTCGAAAAACCGTTGGAACTTGCCGGAAAACCGGATTCGATGAAATTCGCCGGATCTTCCGCGGAGCTCATTCAGTCGAACTTGATCGACTTCGGACATCGCCTAGAGTCGAATTTGGGCTCCGAGACGCACGACGAAACCCTAGCCGTCGCCAATTGCCGATGACGTGAGGTATAATTACCTCCAAATTGATAATTTAAACTAGATGATTGTTAGCACAACATGCTAGGGTTGATTTATAATGTGATTGATAGTGCATGGAGGATAAGTGATGAAGTGATAAATTACATGATGCGATTGATAGTGCATGAAGGATGCGTAATTTAATGAGGTAGATCGAGTCTTAGCATGATAAGTGATTAGGACGTAATCTTGAAAATCACAATAAAATTAGTATGAATAGGATGAGATAGAATTATTTACATTTATGATTATTTAACTATTGCTAGATATTGATGATTGAATTGTATATGATGTACATTGCGTTTGATGCATCATTTAGTTAGTGAGTGTAAGTATTTAGTTTTTAGTTAGCAGGCGTTAGTATTTAGTTTTAATGTATAGATACAACTAGGAGTTTGGAGTATAAAAAACAAGAACTATAAGTTAGAAAAGAAGTTTTCACAAAAAAAATGCTTTAGTTTTATAACTCCATGAGTTTTATTGTGTACCGTAATAAGGACCATTTTTTATATGTACCCTTAAAAACTATACAGATGTTATATTCTATTTAGGTGAGAGTACTAGATCGTCCCACTCAACGCCTCAGTGGATGGACACTAATTTTGTCCTTTTAGACTTGACCTATGTTTTTTCTTGCGATAGGTATCGAGTTCAATTTGTGTTACTGAGCAACAAATTTATATATGGGTGTTAATTGAATAAGTTGAGTTCAAGTTCAACCGTGCTCAAACTCAAGTCGATCTCAAAAGCGTTTGAGTTGAACATATTAAAACTCAAACATTATTCATATAAGAAAAAAATAATATCAGCAACAAATGATAATTTTGTGTCAACTATATTTAATACGAGCCTTTATATTACATGAATAGTTGGATAACAAGGGTATTTTTGCCTAAGTGATAAAAAATACAGCCATGTATTTTAGATAAATGATTAGATTTTTGTGTTGGTGATATTATTGCATCCACTTTATTGATACTAAGCCTCCTCTTCATATATATGTTTGTTCTGCACAACTTGAGATAAATGTAATTATAAAAATGTAAATAGTTTAATTTTGGTTCATTTATATGCCAAATAGTCTTTTTGAGAATAAAATTCTTATATTATCACGTAAAATCATCATCCCCAGTATAATTATATTATTATTTTTTTGTATTTTATATAAATAGTTATATAAAAATGTGCAAATTATTAACTTTGATATAAGTTATCAAACTTCGAATTGAGTCGAGCCAAACAGAGGTTGTTTGTGCCCATACACACTTTATTTGATCCGAATTTTTATTATTAGAATGAAAATGAACCGATCATCCAGCCAACACGATCTCGATGAAGCTATTTGCACTGTATATCTATTTTTGAAGTGTGATGTAAATAAACAAGTGTGTTCATTTATATTGGAGAAGAAAATAATACATACATAATAATAAGATAACACATCAATACTATCCGCAAAATAATCACATCAGAAAAAGCCATCACATAAGATAAAAGAAAATAGCATATCCTTTGAAAAGCATACATATACCACACTGTTTCTCAATACTTGGGAAGCGTCCAAGAACGTGGCACAAAGCGACCAAAGCCCATTGTTCTATAGTCGTACGCACATGAATAATATAGGACAAGCTTTATTCGTTCGTTTTTGACTCACGATATATTAAGATTAAATCTAAAAACTGGAGCCACCACCACGTCCAATGATCAAAAAAATTCGGTCCCTGGATTCATATCAAGCATCCACTGTCTCATTTTCTTTATGCGTGGGCTATCCTCTGTTTAATAGCGTTTGAAAAATAAATTGACTCAAAACTAAATCGAACAAGCTTGACGGAAGCACCCTTAAATACTTTTGTCGGTCTCGTATCTTTCACCTCGTACGCGCGTTGATCGTGAGTGGGGGTGGCTGATACATTTGTCGCTCTGGTATCTTTCAACCACGGTTTTGTTTTTTCAAATCGTTTGAAGAGTGTGCAATGTGGGCGGCCCTTAAAATGAATTGGTTGAAAGCAAAAACGTTTCCTAATGTATTTACTGTCTCTAGGTTTTTTACAAAAATGTATTTGCCGTATGTAGTTGATCATTATTTTTAATTATATTTATACACAACATTGATCATTTTCATCTACAGGCTTCTCGTGAATTAAACTATCATATATATTTTTTTAAAAAAGGAAAGAAAGAAAGCGAGAAAAGTGCACGCGCGGGTAAAGCCAAACCGTAGCCGCCATCGCCCAGTTCTTTTCGGCTCAAGCGGACGTGGGACCCACCTCAATCCTAATTATTATTTAAACCCTCCTCCACCCGGTCACCACCACCAACCACCCAATCCCACAAGACCAGACGTCTCTCTCCTCTCTCTCCTCTCTCTCTATCCTCCCCCCGGTAGCCATGTCCAGATACACTTAGACTACTTGAGACTCGACGCCCCCCGACCATGACCGCCGCCATGGACGCCCGCCGCCACTCCCCCTCCGACCGCCTCCTCGGCCTCACGCCACACCGCCCTACGCTCGGCGGCGGCCCCGCCGACAGCGCCGACTTTGACGAACGCGACGTCTTCTGGTGCGGCGATTCCGGTGGCGGAAGCGGAGGCGAGCAGTCCGATCCGCCCTGCCTTCCGCGGAGTCCTAGCGGCGGCGGAGTGCGCCGGGCGCCGGCGAAGCAGGGGATCCTGGCCGCCTTGTTTGAGGGCGACGAAGAGGATGGTACCCGGCCCCTGCATCGCAGGATGACCGCAGCCGGGTCGCCGTCGTGGACGGCGACACCGGCAATACCGCGGGTGGCGAGGTTCTCGCAGTCCCTCCCCGCGGAGAGGTTTTACCAGTCGACGCCGCGCAGCGTCCCGATTTCCGGGGGAAAGTTGGGGTCATGGGAGATGGGCGGCGGCAGCGGGTCGGTGGATGGGAGCGACGAGGAGGAAGGGGATCAAATGCTGCCGCCGCACGAGATAGTGGCGAGGAGGAGCTCGGCGGCGTCGCCGTTCACAAGCCTTCTCGGTGTTGGAGGGGCAGGGGAGGACGCTCAAGGGGAGAGATCTTCGGCGGGTGCGGAATGCGGTGTTGACTAGAACCGGCTTTCTGGATTGATGATCAATCGATTGATTGTTTGGTTGGTTGAAACCACAAAAAATCAACCAACATGTTTATGTTTTTGTTAATTTCATTTTGCAAAGCTCTGTACAGTGCTCGTGTAAAAACTAGTAGTGACTTCAAAATGCTACAAGTGATTGATTGCTGTTCACAATGTTGGATGGATTGACATACATTTGGTGGCCGGCATTCCCATTCAAAGGCCCATGCATTGTAATTTGCAAAGCACGTAAGTACGTTTTTAATTTAAGACCCATGAATCTTGGCAAGGCTTTTTGGATGGATGCCCACGGGTGCGAACCAACCTTTAGGATACAACTGCCCAATAGGTTCCACTTTATTAAACCGTTGCTACACTTATCGAAGAAATACTCCTTGTTGCAACTCGCAACCAAAATAGTTACCATGATTCGTGGCACGATAGGTTATCCTCGCTAATGGCGGCCCGAATCGCGACACAATCAATTAATTGTGATCTACGTTTCCCCTCAGAACTCACTTGACAAGACCAATCAGAGTGCAAAAACATGGAGGGAGTGTGAAAAAATGTTCTCTACGTGCTAATTCATAGAGCTTGGAAAATGTTTTGAGAGCTAGAGTTGCCAGGCTACCGGATGACCCGAGAAGGACACTCCATTAAATCGAGATTTACCTATTTTGCTTAAATATTTTTGGAGTTCTCAACATGCCAACTATATAATCAAGTTATTATTCTTATTATTACAAATTCGTGTCCATGACTCTTGGTCCTACCTAAAACTCTACACAGGCCAGTGTCCAGGGCAGGGCGATCTTTTTATTGGGCCGGGGGCAATGCCTGTGGGCCGAATAGCATATTTGTCACCTCTAGCGAGCAGGCTCCAATGTACCGACTTCTGAATTCTGTGTATCCTATCCTACGTATTACTATCGTCATCTACGTTTCCTTGGCGCGTGTGTTTCTGTTCTGCACCTGGACTTGATTTCGGAGATTGTCTCCATAGTGACGATAACCGATAAAATCTGGGTAGATCCATGAAAAATAAGTAAATAATCCCCTTTTCCTTAAAAAAATAAAAATAAAAAATAACTACCTTTGCTGTTCATTAATTAAGTGGAGTGAGAGCTCACAGTAAGTTCTCATCTTACATCACGGTTGCATATTCGCACTGTAGATTTATTCATTCATAATTATTGAGGCTGTGGGCAGTTAAAAGCCCAATTGGTTAAATTTTCGATTCGATTAAGAAGTTCAATAAAAATACCAATCAGCAATAATATCCCCTACTAAAAAAGAGATTGCTTACTGTAAAGCTAATGTTTATATCCACGTTAATTAAGAAGAGATCTGGCCACTATCCATCAAAGGTTCATCGAGGTTATATGGTGCCCTTGTTTGGCCGTTGTAATCTCATAGCTCATACATAAAAATATTCAATATATACTAATTTTTTTCTTAGGAAATGGGTATTGTCTTCTTGACTTAGCCCAGTGGCAAATGGTGGAAGACTTACAGTCGTGCAGATAAGAAGCAACTATGATGGTGCCGGCTAAAAGTGCCTATATTTTATAAATTAATATTTATCAGCTAAACGTTTAGTTCGTACGAAAATAATATAAATGACATAAATATTTCAAAATAATTAATTTTATTAAAAGTAATTATACTTAATATATTTTATATAAAAAGTAATATTAATTTAATTATTTTATGTATATGCATTACGATTATATTTAAATAAGAGTTAATAATAACTATGATTACTTTATGTAGCCCACTCGTATACTTTCCAACGAAAAAAATTGTTCATTTTTCTTATCTCAAAAAATTAAAAAAGAGATAATTTTTTTTACTTGTTTGAGAGTAATTATAATTAATTTGAATATAAAATACTTATTTTTAAAGGTGTATATCACATATAAATTAATTTTAATAAGGTTGATCATTTAAAAGTTTAAATGTCATTAATATTTCATTTATGCTAATCAAAAACTAAGAACAAGGATCTTACAGACAGTTTTTGCATGAGCATTGAAATGCTCCCTTGCAAACAACAATCAATTAAGATTTGAATCATCTATCACTAATGAATAGCAAGCTTACGTTGGAGTGGAAAAGACAACAAAGCACCCCCCCCCTTCCCCTCTAGCGGCGCCATCCAACTCCATAATAGTTACCCATTGAGTTTTTTTTTAAAAAAGAGAAAATTTCTCAATATGACCCTACAGTGAAAAAATCAGGCCTAGTTATCAAAGAAATGATAGATCAAAAAATAAGAAAATATAAATTATTTAAAATACCTTTCAAATTAAACGTAATAATTTTTTAAAAAATATAACTAGGGGCGATTATTATCAGTGACCTGGACGCCCCCTAAACATGATAGTCTAACTGCCGGTGGCCCCCTAATGAGGCCATTTGGTTGGCCCCATCCCGGGCGACTAGATTTGGCCGCCGTGGGGTTATGGGCGGCTAGATTGGCTGCCTCGGGCTGCCCTTAGGTCAAGTGGCGGCAAGCTTGCTGCCCCATGCCCATTGGCAATTGGCGGCAGCTGTCATCTTTTTTAAAAAATCTTTTTTGTTTTTAAATGTTAATTTCATTTTTTTAAAATTACGGGTAGCCTCATGATTATTAAAAATACCCCCTTTTGTAATTAAACTTGATTTTCCCGGATAATATAAAAAAATTCTCCCTAGATAAAAAGCTCTTACCGATGGTCTAAATGTTGCCAAGATTTCCTGATAATATTCGGTCTAATTCTTTCCAGAATTTTGACGCGCTGGACTGCCTTGGAAAACAAGTTAAAATATTGCAATTGAAAAAGCGTTTATTTTTTTTGACCGGGACAAAACTCACACGGTTTGTTGGAACTAATCTTTGCGACAAGGCTATTTGGGTGGGTAAAGAGGAACGTACGGCCACATTTTCGAAAATCCGTCCCCTGAGTACATGCATGCTCTGCCGTGTCTTTTACTCCCACTGCGATCCATTTTTTAGGTACAGAACGATGCCCTACTCTATTTTAAGAGCATTGTAATTTTCAGTGCCTTGGCGACTCAACAATATAGCTTAAATTTACGAGACTCAAACCTTAGAATGACTTGGTTATATTGGTTGATCAATTGTTGGTTCCATAGTCACTTCCTAATCAGCAGTATGTTCAAATTTTTGGAAGGGACCTGTATTCAAATCAAATTTTTAGTCTTCTAATCTCTAATCTATCTCGCTCGTAGACTCTTTTAAGTTCTTTCCTCTGATCGCATGTCAAGTCTTTTTTGCCACATTATAATTAATATCCTTCATTGAAAAGACTAGATATTAGTTTTTTTTACAGTTTGCTACGGCTCTTAGGAAACGTGAAACAATTCAATATTGCTCAAGTCTTGCAGAGAACCAGTTTTGGCCCCTCCTAGAGCAAAGTTGATAGAGATACCGTGCATCTCTACCGTCGATCATCCCAGAAGACGGTAGAGATGCACGACATCTCCATTGGTGTCGCTCTTTAGAGGAGCCAAAATTTTTGCTCTTGCTCTCGTAAATACATACAAATGAAACTGTATATCTGACCTCCCAAGAGGGATAAAATGTGGTCATAGGTGCAAAAATTCAAAACCTGATTTGGAATCGGCTTAAGGGAAAACTATGGAATTGGACCAATTTAGCTGGCTTAAGTAGAAAATGGGTATTTGAATCGGTCTAAATTATAAATATCCCATGCATAAAAATTTTCTTGTTACGATTTACCTTTCAAATTCAATTAATTACTGTGTCAATCAGAAAATATATCTAAGACGCCCCTCAATCTCAACCACCAATCAACAATCTGGCTAAATACATGGTTTTTCTTTTCTTTTTTTTTTTGTTTGTAAAATGGTAAGATACAAGGTTTTTTTTTTCCAAAGCAGTGGTAAGGTACAAGTTGATTTGACTA
The DNA here is from genome assembly GCA_033002965.1 of Piper betle. NCBI lineage: Eukaryota > Viridiplantae > Streptophyta > Magnoliopsida > Piperales > Piperaceae > Piper > Piper betle. The sequence goes on along the minus strand of JAURVB010013530.1, from coordinate 49,311 downwards.
AGATAAAACTTTAATGAGGTGTCAACACAATGGGGAGCGTGTGGAAATTCCAACACCAATGCAGGGCTAAGGTCAACATTAGGAAACTGCTCACGTTTTTTTTAATAAATATTCATATAAATTTAATGAATGAGTGTTCTTTTTGTATTGAATTATATAAGATATATACATAAAAAAAGTGGTATTCTAGATCAACAAATTGGAAGTTTGGACATATTATGCAACTTTAATTAGTGGGTTGACGAGCATATTATGAATGAAAGAACTGAATGAGTACTGGTTAAGTTCTTAAATATGAAGTCAATAAGAGAATAATACTCTGATGACTCAACTACTTGGAAGTAGCGGGGATGTTGGAAACGGTCCAGACCAAATTAATGTTACATATATCAATATTACCTTTTTTTAGCTATATATAAAACTCGATCATACAATTATTTTCCAATCCAACCAGATTCCTTTATTTTATCAAACCCTTAATAAGGACGTACTTGGAAATGTTGTTAATCGTGTCTTTGCAGACAATTAATACAAGTAAGTAATTAACCTGGGAGATAACAGGTCATGTTATCATTCATCATAATTAAAAAAAACCATATATATGTAAGCTACAACTCGATAGCTTATATGAGTTGCAACTTCATTTTAAAGAAAATTAGTAGAACCCCACTACTCAAAATCCCATAGTTAAATATAAAAATAAATAATTAGGTTATTTATAGATTTTTAAATTAATTTAATGCTTTTAATTCTTTTATTTTAATTATCAAAATAATTATAATAAATTTAATTTTAGAATATTTTTAAACTGTAACATTTTAAAAAAATCAAGAAGTAAGTCAAATTGATGTCAAAATAAGATAAAAAAATTATCCGCTTCTTATTCATGCACTCTACCTTTTATACATTTCTATGCCCACACTAAAAAAAAAGGGTTAAAATTAAAAGTGTAGCTAACCATAGTTTTTCTTATAATAAATTAATAATATGATATTCATGTTTAGGGTTCCCCGCGGATTACGCTAAATTTTAACTGGCATAAGAGGAAAAGAAATCCGGGATCGGGACTCAAATTTGTGTGAAATAAGTGTAAACCCACCAAAAAGTTATGTATGCATGTACATAAAAGCACCGAAAGTAACGTTTTACTTGTAAATATTGACCACCGAGGAGCTCACATGGACGACCGTTTATGTATTCATACCACCACTTCTTCACATTCGCATAGAAAGTTCCTTCCTCTTCTACTTCTCCTTATAAGCACTGGTTTTCCATATGTAGGCTGCATTAAACCTTCAATTATATATCTGAGGAAAAAATATTTTCAGTAGGTAGTATCGTTGCAGGGATTTTTGCTTTATCTAAGAGATCATAGTAAATAGGAGAAAATGGGTAGTAGTAGTTCTCTACCCGGCTTTCGTTTCTACCCTACCGAGGAAGAGCTGATTAGTTTCTATCTTCGAACTAAGCTTGAGGGAAGAAGAGAAGAGCAGCTAAACTTTATTATCCCAGTTGTGGACATCTTTAGTAGTCTGGATCCATGGCAGTTACCACGTTAGGATCTCTCTTTCTCCTCTCGTTTCTGTCTTTAATTATTACGAGAAGTGTTTTTTGTTTGGTTTTTAGTTGTGGATGAATTGCTTTAATTTCACTTTGCTGATTTTACTGCTTTTCTCATCATTTGCACAAGTGTAAGTGTTCTTGATCTTCTTCTTGTTCAGTACCTAGTGCGGCGTTCATTTGTTCTAATTTTGTTAAACATCCAATATCTCTCATCTTATCTAATTTGCATATGTAATTTCTAGTACCAATTACCATATGTAAGTACATCAATTATATGTAATTTCTTGTACCAATTTCCATATGTAAGTACATCAATTACCATATGTAAGTACATCAATTACATGTTCATTTGTTCTAATTTCTAGTACCAATTACCATATGTAAGTACATCAATTATATGTTAATGAAAAGGAATTCGCTTTCATTGTCCTCGTCACAATTCTTAATATTTGAAAATCATGAGCTTGCTGCCTCCATCTAGTTGCATGGTAATTTATGTCTTGATTTTCTGATGTGGACAATAATGATCTACTAACGAATTTCTGTCTTACAATATGGTGTACTTTCTTGTTTGTTTGGTTTTTGTTTTCATATCATTTTCTATTGTTTGTAATATATATGATGTTGGTGATTTTATGAACTCAGAGCTTGCCGGAGACGAGTGCGGGAAAGATCAAGAACAATGGTTTTTCTTTAGTCCACAGCAAGAGAGAGAGGTCAAGGGTGGGAGACCAAACAGAATAACTCCCTCTGGGTACTGGAAAGCTACTGGGTCTCCATCTGCTGTTTACTCGTCTCAGAACCAAGTCATTGGAGTGAAGAAGACGATGGTTTTCTACCATGGAAAGGCCCCGGTGGGGAAGAAAACGAAGTGGAAGGTGAATGAGTACAGAGCTAATTTTCCCCAGCGTGCCAAACCCGATGAACTCATGGTAACGTAGTCTTAGAATAGTAGTTTTAAATGTACTTACCTTATGCGTACCACCCTGTCCTACTAGTGTATCATCTTCAAATACATTTTAGGCTTTCTTGTCGCTTAAATTCACGCCCGTTTTTAATTCGGAAGTTTTCACAAAATCTGGTTTTTTGTCAATAATTAAAACATTTTCACCGATATTTAATTTAATTATAATGGTATAATATATTTTAATGTCTAATAAAATATTTTTTTGTAATTTAAAATTTAGTTTAACCCAGAGCAACCAAAAGTACCAGGGCTATCAATATGGTATGATAAACAGTAGTGTCTTTAAACTATGCCTGGAATATTAATAGTTAGCCAGGTTAATTCAGAAGGAAAAAAATTCATATATAATTAATTGAAGGTTTAAGACTATTAGCTTAATATGTATGTATGTATATATATACTAAGTCAGATGCCAGTATAGCACCGCCTGTGTTAGATATATAAACTATGCATAGACCCTCATTAAATAATAAATAACAAGATAGATATATTGATTTGACTAATTTAATGAGGAGATATATTCTTATAACTAATTGATTTATTTTTTAGTTTTGTCGTATTTTGATTTGTTAAATTTTTTATGAGAGCGTGACTTTTAATATTCCTTTTAGTATAAGTAGTTTGTAAGGCCGGGGATGCTATTGATAAATTCTGAAGGTTTGTAATATTTCTATAAAATCAACAAAATCAAGTGCAACTTCTAGAGTAATATATCATATCTTGTAGGATTATCAATTTCATCTTAAGAAAATATCACTATTTTATGACCTACCATGTAGAATTTATATGTTTAACTCAAAGTTACTCTCAAGCTAATTTTAAGTGGCAACTATATATGTACATTTTAATATAATTATAAAAACAAATATTATTGTAAAATAAATTGTACAACTTTCTCTAATCAAACATCGAATCACTTTTAAGTTTAAAATAGTTTGATTTTGTAATTTAAATAATCAATAATGACGTTTTATGAGTTCTAAATTCAAAATAGTTTGATTATGTAATTCAAATAAAATCAATAATGAAGTTTTATAAATTCTAGAGGAGTACTCATTTAGTTATGTGTATATAATTAATCCATCTTCTATGAATTTTTAAAGATTTTTTCATTGAATATAATTGCTACTTTAAAAATTAACTAGTCAAAAACCAATGCAGGATATATTTGAAACTTTTTAATAATATACATCAAGAATATATAAAATTAATTTTAAAAAATATGACTATTCTTTTTAATAAAAAATGATATTTAATTGATTTTTAGCAAAAAATATAGTTGCATTCAAATATTGAAAGTGATTTTTATTTTATAACCAGAAAATTTTAATAATTAAATGGAATTTATTTTTTAAATTATTTTTAATACAAATAGAATTACACTCTTAAGTTTTTTTATTAACAAAAAATAATAATGTATAAATAAATAAATAACTGTAAAAATCTAAACTAAATATGTGTTATTAAGCGACCAATTTTAATTCGAGTAGTATATTTATAAGTATATTAAAATTTATCAATATTTTTAAAATTTCTAATTTAATAGAAATATACCCCAATGCTTTCTTAATAATAAAATAATAGCAATAATTTCAAAGTAAGTTATTAATGAGCCTATAGTAAAGAAAGATTGAAACTTGATAAGAAGAAACAAAAAAATGTTTTAACAAAAGAGGGTTTATTGCACCATGTCTTTAATATCAGAATTGTGTCTCAAATGCTTATTGATAATATTATGAAAAATAAAGTCGAACAATATAGAGTTTTTTTTAAATAAAAAAACAAGTAGAAGCACCGTTTCAATAATGAAAAAAATATCACTAATCAAGAAAAAAATGATAGTTTCTCTGGCATATGTCGAACATAAAACTTATGTGACAACTTTTACGCGTCGTCTATAAAATGCTATTTCTTTATTATCATATAGTAGTAGTGAAAGATATTGTGTGGTAGATTAAAGAAGCTCCATACTTAGTTCTTAGTTTGGTTTCATGACGAGTTCTCTAAGAAGGAATGCGTGAGCGTATCATGTACTGTATTTGGTGCAGCAGGTGAGACCAGAATTCAGTGTATGTCGAGTGTACGTGAAATCAGGTTATGTGCGGTCCTTTGATCGGCGGCCGCTAACGTTGCCGCAGCCGGCAAACCAGGCACCAATTCATGAGCAGAGATTGATGCCCACAATATTGCCCCACCAGACCAGCTCGCATGAGACCAGCTCTTCGTCTGGTGGCCAAGTTCATCCCAATCACAGTACTGGAGACAATTATGATCACATTAATCTTGTGGATGATGGCTGGTGTTTAGAGGCCACAGATGACCTGTTTATGTTATTTGAGCCGTCTGGCCGTAGCTGATACCAAATGGTTTCTTGGAGTGAATCGGACAAACTTCAATCTGTTAGTAGTTGTGATTGCTGTGTTATAGAAAGCTGCTCATTTGTTTATTCTAATGTCTTGGTACAATAATAAGAGAATCTTACTTCTTTTCTTAATTAAAAATCTCTGTGATTCCGTAGTATCATCTTGAATAAAGATCGCAAGTACTCATGATCACAAAACCAGGAGCATATGCTTGGGAGGAAAAAAGAACAGGAGAATATATTCATGGAAATCATAATGACCATCTGTGTATATTCCGGCATAGTCAATCCCACATTTTTCTTTTTTCAAGCAATGGTTCTAATGGTGAGATCCGTGAATTGAATCATTAGGCTCAAACATGAGCGGGGTATTGATTTATTGGGTACCCAAGACCGTATTTGAAACATAGAACATTTTATTTTTTCTTTTAATTTGTCACCTTCCTGGAGACTAGAAACATAGGCTAATTGAAGTTGACTAATGCGAGATGTATGGCCCTGGAAAAAATGTAACTAATCTTTTTGACCAAAACGAAAGTAATGGCCGGTGAAGGGTTGATTATTTAAAACTTTACGAGATTTTACATTTTTTTCTGTCATCCTAATAACTTAAGAGTATCTATTTATTTTTTCTTTTAATTTGTCACCTTCCTGGAGACTAGAAACATAGACTAATTGAAGTTGACTAATGCGAACTGTACGGCTCTGGAAAAAATGTAACCTATCTTTTCACCCAAAAAGAAAGTAATGGCTGGTAAAGGGCTGATTATTTAAAACTTTACGAGATTTTGCATTTTTTGCTGTCATCCTAGTAACTTAAGAGTATCTATAATAAAATTATTATGTTCTCTAACCTTGGAGAAAGCCATAAGACATTTTCTTATGTCTATTTGGTCTGAAGGAAAATGAGAAAAAAGAAAGAAAGAAAAGAATAGTGCATTTTTTTTCACTTTCCAGTATTTGAATTGAAAGAAAATGTTTAAAGATGGAAAACAGGTGTCCACTATGTGGATCCATAGAAAAGGCCTTCACAAACCTTTTTCTTAAAAAAAATAATAATAATAAAAGAGGAAAATAAATTAGACTTGCCTTAATCCCCTCCTAAACCTAATGTTAAAAAATTTCCCTTCTTTCTATGCTGTGAGTGTGTGACCAAACATGCAAACACAAGGTATTTCAGTACAAAAAACACCATTTTTTCTTTTATTTATTTTTCAAGAATTTTTTTAATTTTCTCTCTTTTTCTTACCATCCAAACACATCCTCAATTCAATTTGGTCGGATATTATTTATTAAGTGAATCTAACCAAATTTTAGAGATCAAACCCCATCTTTTATCCTGATCGGATGGAATCGAGCAATTAGTAAAACCACTTGCCAGATCAGATACCAATAATGAATTGTTTTGGAAACTTTTTCTTTGGAAGGTACTATAAAAATTATATTAGATTCACCATACCTGAACTACCCCCTATTCCCCATGGAAGTTAGAAGGTTCATGGCTTGCCCATCTAGGGCCATCCATTCACTGCTTTGTAAAAGAGAAGAAAAAAAAGCATCCATTTCACGTCAAACATTTTTTTTCCGGGAATTCCATTCATCAACCAAACCATAACCACATGCAACCCAATAAAAAACGGATCAAGAAGACAAAAGGGAAACAAAGGCATCATATTGCATATACATAAATGGTGTTCCCCCTAGAGGAAGCTGATTATAAGCTTAGTGCTTGCGGAGAGCCATGCCGGCCATGACGACGAGAAGCATCAACAGGAGTGTCGTGACGAAGGAGGAAATCGTCGCGCCATTCACTTGCTGACAGAAGTCGTTGAATCGGTTACATATACCCACCCAGTTGGCGTCCTCATTCCCTTTGTGGGCGAGGTAGATAATGGCGGCAGCCGATGAAGCTGCCGCCGACGTCAAAGCCACGGCCACCTGCATTGATATTCCAACATTTACCCAACTCCTCATATTTTGCTATTTTGGTGCGCGAAAAAGTTCAGATTTTCATGACTTACGAGATCAAGTATGAACAGAAATAGCTTGGGACCTATAACATGCGGGCGGATCATTCCAAATATGGAGAAGGGAAGTGAGAGGAGGAGATACCCACATGTTATTGCATTCCCAACCACGAAGAACCTACAAAGATTGAAGTTCATATATCTGAAAAATATATACTAATTGGATTCCAAAGTTCTAATAGAATAGCCGACACAAGTGGGTAATAAGTAAGATGTATACTTAAAAGGAAAAACTAGTATCAGGTAAATTGATATATACCAGCTGAATAAAAATATAAATGATTAAAACGAGGGGATATATATATTTCGGTTTGATATATACTAAGCTGATTAAAAATATAAATGATCAAAACGAGCGGACATATATTTGGGTCTCACGTGAAGGCGGGAAAATCGTCAAAGCTGGCTTGAAATTGGAACAGCTGAGTGAAGAAGGGGAGAGTTTCGTCGGTGGTAGCCATTGACACTGTCGCCGCAAGAGAAGCAGCAATGGCAATGAGCCGTATGAAAAAGTCGAAGATGGAGAGCCCCTTCTTCCACCCTCCCGTCACTATCCTCGCGGCAATGCCTCGAGTAGGGGCAGCCGCGCCCGCCTTGCCATTGCTCGTTGGTTTTGGCTCGTTAATTGTGACACTGGTGGACGACTTATCAGCACTACTTGCCATGCCTTCTTCAAACTTAACAACGTCAAAAAGGAGGAGAAGATGTGGACTTTGGTTAAGATGAGTGATCAGAGAAGGGAGATGGGAAGGTTGAGTTGCAACAGGGTTGCATTAAATAGAAAATACAAAAGCATAATATTGTAAGTTGTACACTTGAGCTGGGAACTGGTGGGGTGGTTGTGTTGTAGGAGTAGAAGCAGAAAAGGGAGTTGTTAGTAACTAGCTCCACTTAAACTCTCTTAATGACATATTAATATATATGAGATAAAAGGCATGAACGAAAAGTACACACGCAGCCTTCGAAGGTGCTTGACAAAGCTAGTTAAAACTCCTAGCACATCAACAACAAATATTAGGAATAGAACACTACCTCAGAGGAATCTCAATAGAACACTAGTTCAGAGGAATTTTCTGTTATATCTTAATTAGCTTAATATTAGGTGAACCCAAAGACTAACTAGCTGTTAACATGAGTAATTTTTAAATTGAGTGTTCTTATTTAAACCTTGCAAAGTACTATTAATTATCATCCTTTTACAGATCAGTTTTTTAGGAGAATAGCTTAGAACCCAAAATGTAATAAATATTCACCAAAGAACTCTTACTTTGGTTCACCTTGAACAGGAAATCCGAATAATCTTAGACAACGTAAAAAAAATCATAAAAAATAGACTTATCATTAATATACTGCTTATTACAAGAGCAAAATTTCTAGATCACCATGGTAAAAAGTGAAAATAGACTTCACGTAGAAACCTTGTTTCCTTACTATAAAGAAAACAAAGAAAACAAAATTAATTTGTGAGCAACATAAGAAACAAAAAGAACGAAGAAGGAACATGTATAAAGAAGGGGCAAAAAAGTTAACGACGTAAAGTCCAGCCACGCTCCGCGAGAGCTTCACATACACGAGCAGCTGCTTCTGCAGCATCATTTAACGGAGGATAGCTCCAAGTATCCGACATCTGTCATCCAGTGCGCATTTCCAGAGATAAGTTCATGATAGAGCACGTCATAGAGTTAAAATATTTGGTCCTAAGAATTTCTAAAACTTCTTACAGAACTCAAGAAACACAAGGTTACCGTCTCACATTTTCTTTTCCGGTAAATACCCTGACCATCCCCCGATGTTGTAAAGTCTTGTGAAAAGCTTTAAACTTCCAAGTGGAGCGTTCAGCTCCAATGACATAAACAGGTTTCCTGAATTTAAACCAAGTTATCAAAACGTCTGTCATATTTAAACGCAGAGAATAGAATTTATTGTCTTCTAAAACATTACCCAGTACTGCAAGCTTCGCTAATCATGCTAACAGAATCCGCCGTAATGATGAAAGAATCAGCCCAAGCTAAATGCCCCATATGTGGATTAGGATCTACATCAAATTTCCAAATGTCAGCTGATCATCAGCCAAAGGGACCAAAAGAAATCACCAACTTCATTATTACAATTTAAAGACAATTTACCGTCACCACCCCAAATATAAACTTTGGGATGCGCACTAAACTCTTTCAAAATTGCTTTTGAAACCTGTACCGTACAAAAATAGCACAGTGAATAAAAATTTGCGACTAACATGGAGCTACTCTAGCATAATAGCATTAAGTACAAGTATTTCTTGACTGTACCAATTCTCTTCATGTAATTTACTATATTACAGACAAGTATTCATGTTAAGCTAATTATTGTTTATAGCCATGCATAGATGTACCAATTAGTTTCATAAGCTTTGCAGGCATTTTAAAAATATACTCCCCTACCTTTGTATCACAGTATTTTGTGTACTCTGCTCAAATTCTTTGATTACTTTTAAATTACTACCTTCATTGGAGTTCTCCTGGAGAACGATATCCTCACACTTCCACAGGTTCCAAGCACATTCTGAAGAGAGCTGGCCAGCTGCTTGGCAAGATCCACTCCATATTTACAATGGCCTATAAGAAAGAAAAATAAAAATATCTCATATGTTACCATAAAGACTTTATTGCAATCATATTATGCAAACTGCAAATGTCGTCCGTTAAACAACATGCAGGGTTTATGTCTAAGACAAAAGCATTATCAACAAACCACAGGATGATTCTTATCAGAAAGATGTTTTTAAGTATGAACAAGGGAAATATGACCACAATTAACATATATAATTGTGTTTAAGATAAAACCAACAAATGGTACAAGATCATCTGATCAAAATTTAATAAAAATGATGTGAGACTACTAATGCTAACAGTATGCAATACAATTCACAATGCGAAAAAGTCCAGCTGCACAAATTTTCATGTACGCTTTATAATAAATGGCAATTTTTTGACAAATACAACCAAAAAATGTAATTAACATTCACCCAATCCATTATATCCGTTCTGATGCCTCAAAAACATGTAGTTCATATCCAAACATTTAGTTGTATTTTATGAAACATATCCATTTATAATAACTCAATGCACACAACAGTCAGTGGCATTCTAAACAGGGAAGCAGGCCTCAATGATTTGCACGTGCACTTTATATTTCTCACCATGAGAGCTATGCAACATATAGCCACTCAAATGAATACAAAAACCATTCAACCATAAAAAGGCTTGCCATTCATATCGTGAAAAAAATAAAATCATAATAATAATAGAAAGTCTGATCAATTTTCGGTACAGAATAAGCATCCATGCTTTCTTTGAAACTAAAAGGTTTAAAAAGAATGCTTTAAATTTTATAGGGGAAGAACAATCAGAACTTACGGGTAGGGGCCTCCAATGTTCACCACAACCAAGGGCTTCGGCAGCAAGCTCAGCTCATCATGCCAAGCAGAAGCTGCAGCCCAAAGAGTGGCTGAATCTGCCTGATGTAGGGCTCCCAAAGTAAGGACCTGCCACCTCAAAATATCAACAGAATAAGCATGCACTATTGCTTTACATATGAGAATGGATATTTTACAACATTTGAGCTCCAAAGAACTAGACGAGATAATCGAAGGTGTTTCGGTATGGGAGACTAAATCTTTGATAATATTGTGAAGTATCAATGCTGAAGGATATTAAAATTATGAGGCATGATAGCCAAGCAGCCTAGGCAGATTTCACCAGAAGGAGCCAAAGCATCTAAATCCATATAAAAGACAAACAGACACAGCTTGTTGCCCCACTTTCCTTATTCTCTATTTGATTGTTCCCATATAAAGATACTCAGCAGTTCCAAATTTACTTTTACAAAGTACAACATTTCTTTTAGATCAAAATCACAGCATAAGTCGTGCTAAAAAAGAAATAATAAAAAAGACAGGAATAGTCATGAAATCAGTGTGGTTGAGTAGAAAAATTGAAATCTTCATACCACATTTCTATCAGGTGGTTCTCTTGGAGTAATCCAGCGTTTAAGAAAACGAGGAATTTCTTGTTGCCCAGAAGGAGTCAAAGAGTAATAGTCATGCTGAGGGGCAATCACCATATCAAATCTGTTTAGTGAGGTTCTAGGATGCTGTATCTGGTAAGGCAAAATGGTTATGTGTAAATACATGTACATATCTAATAATCTCAAATACAAACGAACACAGACATCCTTAAAAGACACCTTTAATCATCTTAAGCAACAAAGAAGTCATCTTAACAATTGACTTGCAGTAAAAAGGATTCAGCTTGATGAACAAAACTAAAATCTGCTTATGCGATTACAGCATAAATTCAGTGCATAACTAGCTCCTTTTGGCAACCGTGCAAAACCTTGTACATCAAGAATCACGAAATAAACAAACTACTAAAATACAAATTCTAATGATCATGCTTCTCATAACAGAAAAAAGGAACTCAAAATTATTATGATCTACAACCACAAAAATGAAAACTCTGTCAGCAATTCAAAAACTTTAAAATCCCCAACTACCCCTATTCAACATGACTTCCCAGAGTTAAGATTTTTATTATCTAAATCATTGCTAAATCGTTTTCATTTGACATGATGGAATACTTATGTCAGATGACAACACCAACAAACATCCTCGTTTTTTAGGAAGAAGGGGCCATATAAATTAGCTAATAACTCAAACATGCCATGCTTCTCAGGGAAATGCGCACCAAAAAAATGGTAAGAACAATATCTAGCATGATAAATGAAACTATAACGGGAAATACCACAATTTCAAATTGCAAGAAGGTATAAGGTAAAAGGTGCAGATACATCCTGACATTTACCCAACCTGGATGACAAAGACACTCTCAGATGCCAAACGCCTTATTGAGCTTGCTATAGAGATGGTATCACGCCCAGAAGCAACAACAAGTAGGGGACCTTCCCTGAAAAAGCACAATTATCCATCATTCCCAAGTATAAGTTGGATCGTCATAGTACAGACTAAAAACATGAAAAAAATAAGGAAAAACAGCATACACACACACACACAAATCGCAGAACATACTTCTCAAAAGTTTCACGAGCTAATGCTGCAATTTTTCTCGCGTCAGCTTCTAAAATGGAAGTCAAACCAACACCCACACCATTTTGATGGCTCAATGGAACAAGTTTCTGCCCTTTTAATGTCAAAGAATAGCGCATATCACCAAATAGTCTCTTAAAGAGATAATAAAGTGTTTGATGTAGAGACACAGGGAGCCACCGGAGCCATTCATTAACACCTCCACGTGGTCTAATAACTCGCTGCAATAATAATAATAGATCAAATTAGAGTATGCATTAGCCTTGGGACACTCAAATAGATTACGGAAAAATAAAAGCATGCACTAAACCTTAAAATTTTCTCTAGTATCGTAGTTAATCAGTTTTTTTCCGCAAATACACAACGCAAACAGAAGTACTCAACTTCAACAACAACAAGACCATAGCAAGTCAGCAGTATATGTATATGAGCTCGAAAAGCATACCAGCTGATAAAGAAACTATTTGAATCCACAATTTTTGCGGTTCAAAAACTAATAAAACATAAAATTTCATGACTGAATCGAGTTGCACTCAGTGACTTACAAAGGAGATGATGACTGCCATTAAAATTGAACATGATACAACCCCACAACATATACATTTCTGTAACGCTTAAATCACATGTTACAGTCGGAACCCGTAACATTCGGGGTTCAACATCATATCAACCAATAAATTTCCATTTCCAATAAATGCGATGACAGTGTACACATATTTCTTCCAACAAAAATCACGTAAACGTATCAAACATCAATAAGTTTCAACAAACATTCAAAAACCGATGAAACGAACAACTCACGTATAACGAAGTCTGACTCTCGGAGAACCCGAGCGCCCTAACCAAACCAATGCTCTGGCTCTCTGCGCCAGGAAACCATTACCGACGATGACGGCCCGGCGGATAACGGTGTAGATACCGCCCTCGAAGATCTCCGGCATGCCGACGGGGCTGCTGGGAGGCTCCGGGAGCTTGATCGGCCTCATTTTTGACGGAACCCTAACGGATTGACGGCCCCAAACAACCAAGTTCCGGTAAAAAAATTGATCAATCAGCCATGATTTCGATCAGAGAAAGAAACAAGAAACAGTTTGGATCAAGAAATGGGTAAAAGCATTCAAATTTGAAGGGGATTGGAGGTGGTGGCGACCGGTGGGGAGTGGTGGCCGCCGGTTGGCTTGGCGGGTACGTCTCTTCGGGTTAGGGTCGCGATGGCCGTCGACTTGGACGGTCGCGCCACAATTCTGTGACCGCTGCCCGGATCCGACTCGGTCACTCGGACACGGCCTCGTTCTGCCGCTAAAACGGTAGGTTGTAGGATGCGCTAGCTGGAGACACACGCCATGCGCAGGTTACGTTTAAATATTATTTAAGTATTTTATAGGGTATTTAATTATGATTAAAACTTTTATATAAATTTTGAAAAAAATGTCATCATAATTTTTGTAATAATAATAATAATAAATAAATAAATATATCTTTTAATAGAAGATAATAACTGTTAAAAATAACTAATTTTAAAGTCAAAAGATCGTGCCATAAAAATGACAAAAAAAAATTAGAGAACACTAAAAAATGATCACAAAAGAACACTAAAAAGTTACTGCAAAAAGGTGGAGTTTTCCATTTAGTGTATTAACAAATAAATAATAAAAAGATAGATAATATATTATATAAAATTTATAAAGAAGTTTATTACAATTTGTTATTATAATATAAAAATGATAATAATAAATGTTTACGTTGGTAGGAGACAATAATAATAAAAAATAATAAAATTTGAAATTAGAGAATTATAACAATGAGAAGGGCTATACCTATTAACTGCAAAAATTAGTATTAATGGACACAAAAATATGGTCATCAAATAAAACAAAAAAGTCACAAAAAGACAATAAAAAGTGGTCACCAAAAGTATATAGTAATAAATGTATGACAAACGCACATTTACAAAGTAAGAATCAGACCGTGGGATTCATATTTGTTTAATAATAATAATAATAATAATTATTATTATTATTATTGATAATAATAAAAATTAATGATATTATTTTTGGCCTAAAAAATGAAGGAAAAAGAATTGCATCCAGACACGTAGGATCTTCACAATGTGAGATATTATACATGTGAGCCCATTTGAAGGCCCATGCTCCTCTATTGTACGGTAGATGATCGACGCCTATGAATTTCAGACATAGTTGGGACCAGATAATATCTTTGAGTATAGTTTATATTTTTCTTATTAACAATAAAACTGACTTTCAAAATGGCAATTTTAAGTTAGCAATTATTTTTAATATTCAAACGTCATTAACCTTTTTACTATGTTATTATGTATATAAATATTTTTATTGATTTGTGAAGATTTGCAATCAGTATCTTAAAAACCACATGTTGAACACAAAAAATCGAGCTTCCAGTGTTCCATGGTCTCAAGTCCTTGGCCCAACCAAATTCCTAATCTGCTGTGTGTGCATTTAACAACGGACTCGGACTCAAAACAAACTGATTCATCCAAGCTATATCCATTTCTAACATAATTTTAAATAATCCCGCATGTGTAGTGAAATCAACAAAAAATAAATTCAGATTATCATATACAATGTCTTCAACATAAAAACTGAAATCTTTACCTTCTATCAACGGAGAATGAATAGATATTACAAAATAGTTCGCCTTGGAACAGATCAGAATCAGATTGTGGTTCGTGTTTAGTTCACTCTAATTGAATTCATCTCAATTCAAGTGCTAATACAAACTCAAATCTTGGACCTAACCACAGTTCACAGTAGATCCACAAGGTAGGATTGGGTACCGTGAGTACCCCGAAGCGTTGGCATCCTGATAAACACATTAATTTTGGCCCATGTATGTTACAAGACATTCTTACGCCTACTTCTACTTGAATCTTGATATATTGCAACCGTGTTTTGAATTCTAACACACAGAGGTTGTGGCTTCGTTTCCCAAGTCCCCTTCTTCAAATGGGCGGGGCCAAGAGTGTGACTTCTCTCTTCTAAAAAAACTCCAGACGCTTCGCCTTTTGAAGTCAGTACTTCCCAAGCCCCTCCCCCTTGCGCATTGAATTTCTCAGCAGCGATGCGTCAAAATATATTTTATTAAACCAACACGCCGATCATGCTCCACATCCGAGCACGGCGAGGAAACAGTAGAAGCCGTATCAAGTGACTATCAACCATGCAATCATGATGGTAAGCAAGAACAACACGATCATTCTCCCAAATCAAACAAGAGCCTATTCACGCTCCAATAAAGCGAGAACGAAGATCAAAATGAATGAATATAGTGTACGCTTGTTACATTATCTCAACTTTCTCAAGGTTTCAACAACTAAGAAAAGTCTAGATGTATGAATATCGCCGTATATATACAGTGTGACGAAAAGTATGTATGTATGCACGTACTATAACAATATACAATCTACTACCGGAACAGAATAAGACCGAAAAAAGTAGCAGCGAGGAAGACACCGGTGATGACACAGGCCATGTCCACCCTCCTCTCTCTCCTCACCTTCTTCTCGTTCCTCTCCCTCTTCCTCTCCACATACTCCGAGTACCTCCGCTGCTCCTCCGCCGCCTCCTCCGCCGTCCCTCGCCGCCGCCGCCGCGGCCCCTCCATTGCCCCCTGCAGCACGGCCAAGCTCTCCCTCCCGTTCAAGCTCATCCCGTCCGCGTCCTCCACCTGCAGGATCACCTCCTTCACCCGCACGTCGCCCCCCTCGCCGCCCCCTCGCAGGTCACCACAATCCCCACCTGAATCCCCTTCGACTCGCCGAGCACGGTGGCGAACCCGACCTGCATCTCGCCGGAGAGCCAGTGGCGCTGCACGGACACCGGCCGAATGCTCGAGAAGTCGGCGGCGCGGCCGCGGGACGGATCCACCACCACCCACGACAGCGACAAGTCGCCGTCGAAGGGCATCACCGGCTGGGCGGACTTGAAGGACGGCAGCGACTCGGTCCGGTCAAGGGCGTCGACGCGGAAAGGGGTGGACAGGAACCAATCCGACCGCGTCCCCGTCTCCACCACCTTGGAGAACAACAGTCCGCCGTCGGCGCCACCGAGCCGGAGGTCGACGGCGGAGATTAGGCGGTCGGGTGGCGGGACGGAGGGCGGGAGCGGGGAGGGGTCGGAGAGGAGGAGGGGGAAGGAGTCGGAGAAGAAGCTCCGGTAGGAGTGGGGGAAGGAGGGGAGGGCGAGGGCGGCAAAGTGGGGGTGGGCGGTGGAGGGCCAGGCGGCGTGTGAGAGGATTTGCCAGAGCGGGTGGGAGAGGGAGTGCATGTGGGGGGAGGCGGCGGCTGCGGAGGCGAGGGCGGGGCCATCGAGGAGGCGGAGGATGTGGGTGAGGACTTCGGCGGGGAGGTCGGCCATGGCGGTGGCACCGCCGTCGGTGGTCGTCGGAGAAGTCGGCATCGGTAATCGGCGTGGATGTGTTGTACTAGTAGGAGTGGCAGTGCCGTTGGGTTTTGTGGGAGGGCCTAGAAGAAAGATGAAGGGTTTTATATATACGCAAATATAGAATAGGTCAATAGGGAGTGGATAGTTATTTTATGT
This sequence comes from Piper betle, assembly GCA_033002965.1. NCBI lineage: Eukaryota > Viridiplantae > Streptophyta > Magnoliopsida > Piperales > Piperaceae > Piper > Piper betle. Next base: position 32,732 of record JAURVB010013530.1, on the reverse strand, counting down.
TTTGACGTTGACCCATCGTCTTCCAAAAGTTGGACTTTTTCTTAATTTCTGTGTGGGAAATGTCAAAACTAGTCTTATGGGTTTGGAACAGCAATTGGTTCGGGTCTTGAACCGGCCAGATTGGTTCATTGGTATCATAAATTTTGTTGACATTGAAATACATACATGTTGAAGCAAAGAAACATACAAAATTTATAAAAGGGAGCCTGTACTTTATTGTAGCTCATTTCTAGGAGTAGAAGTTCCACAAAGAAAAAATAAAACTTAAACTGATATTTAAAAAAAATGCAATTAAGGTTGCAACTTTGAGCCTGGTGGTTGAAAGGCCCACACCGTATGTAACCCGTGTTATGCATGGGGTAGCGGACACTGTCGATCACTGTTTAAAATCAATCATTGATTTGATGGGCGGGCGCTTTCACAATGAAAAGCGCCTTGATTTTAAGGCTAGGCCATTATATAAAAGTGGAAAAGGGTGGTTGTTAATCCTGTAGTGAAAACTGAATTGTTTGAATGACAAGCGATGACTTCAGACACATACCATATACCATTTGATCAGTCTAAAGCACTCTTGATTTATGCAACGCACCTCATTTCTATAGACTGAAGTCTAGGGTAAAGGAAGTCGACTTGCACTTAGTTTGTGCCGCCTTATTTTAAGTTGCTCATGAATCACCTCGAAGTAAATTAATTTGAACTCCATTATAATGGAACCAATTGGGTGCCGATCTTCTTTTTTTTGAAATTTTGTGAAAATTCTGAAAAAAACGGGTCCCCATTTTTGGATATTGTTAAAAGGAGGCATTTTTTTGTTATAATGACATGGGAGACTGATCGTGATTTTGCACTCTGCTCGCGAAATGACTCAAAGCGTCCAGTCGCTAAACTAAAAAAGAAGCAGTTCAGTTGATTACATCAATCGTTTAAATAATATAATTAGAAGAGTTGCTGGCAGACGTGTCTTGTTAATTAATTCCTCTAACGACAATGCATTTCTCGTGCATGGCGGTAAGCCATTGCACTAATTAACAAGAAATAAAATAAACATAGTCACCATAATATATATATATATATATATATATATATATATATATCCCTATCTAGTTAATTACTCATAACGGCTACTTAGCAGCTGGGATCAATTACTAGTTATGCTATAATTTATATAAACATGGGCAAATTATTTATTAGAAATCGTTGAAGAGCTGACGTACGTGATCCATCGGCTACCTTCCGTTGTTTTATACAACTTTCATGGCTGCTGAAAGGTTGTCACGAATCGCTTCCTCGTCAATTTTTTTTAGCTGTATGTCTTTACTCTCTAGTTTTTTCCCCCTATACTGTTGTTTCAAGCACTCTTGACTCTTTTGTTAACAAAATGGAGCGGAGTAAACGTCACTTTGCATGCATTGCATAATAAATTATCTCTACTGATCAATTGAAAAGGCCAAGAAACGTCAGTCATTTACAATCACGGCAACAAAAGGAAGCTTCCTTCTATTCCCCCAAGTTAACTGCATTAGTGATCGATATTAGAAGCAGCCAACGGAGCAAACTTTGGCCTATTGCCGTTATAATTGTTGAAGCGTGTGATGTTTAACGGTCGTGCTCAATGCTATTTGCAACTGTCCTTTCCGGTCACATAATAGTCGCTATGTTTTATTGCAAAATTGCATAATTTGAAAATGAATTTATGACCGTGTGCACGGCCACAAAATATTTAAAAATTTTATAACTTAAATTTTGAGCAATTAACATTTGAAAAGCTGGTCACAAAATGTTGAATACGGCCACCCCCACCGCTTGCCAACAGCAGCTCATTGTCAATGTGTCAGTCACACTCAATTTAGGTCTAATATTTTAATTTTTAAAGTTTTTAATTCTTTGATAAATTTGTTAACCAGGATTGAAATTATTGATTATTGTTGTTTGTTAATTGTTGTTGAATGTTGAATGTTTATTGTTATTACGAATTTTTAAAAGTAGGGTTTATTTTGTGATTATGATTGTTATTTTAAATATATTTTGAAATTAAGGTATTCAAAATTTTTTAAAACTAATTAATTTGAAATGTTATTTTAATGTTGTTCATATATATATATATATATATATATATATATATATATATTATTATTAATAAGGGTTTATTTTGTGTATGTTGTTTTAATGATTATAATAGTATTATTAGCATAATTTTATTTTATCTATTTAAATTCATGATTAAAATTAGTAATTAAAATTAATGAATATTTTGTGATGATTTAAAATAGATATGTCAATTAATTATTGAATTAATACAATACACCATGCTTAAACTTGAGATTTAAATTTTCATAACTCTTAAATTGTAATTTAATTTCATAAGCTCAAATATTCAAATTAGTGATTTTCTATAGTTGATTAGTTTAGACTATAGTTGAGCATTATGATTCCATAACATCAAGTACAATACTTAGTAATTTTCTTGACTCAAATTAACTTTGATTTGAGATGACCACTATGATTTCAAAATTAACTTTTAATTTGTCATAGTTTTAATTTACAATCATGTAAAACAATAATATTCAAGTATTACATGTATTTTTAAGACATCTGAATTGGCTTGTTTTCAATGATTAATGCATGTGATAGTGAATGCAAATGAGCGTGATTGGATGTATAAAAGGTAACTAGGAGGAGGAATTTTGAATCCGGATTATGAGTAAGGAGTTGAGATGTTTCTTAATTTTATATTCTCATGTTTAGAAATTATTGGTAATTTAGAAATTCTTTGTCTATATAATCGATGTGTCAATTGGTAAAGTATAAAACGAAATGACATCAAGTAACATTTATATTATTACAGATTTATGCTAACATATTATATAAAGACTTCTCATGGTGAAAGTTCACTATTCATATCAAGATATCATGAGTATGGAAGCTCAAGTTCAAGTCTATTTGATAAGATAAATTTATGGTTTTTATAGGGGGGAGGGTATGAGGGGGTACCATATGATGTTGTTGGTCTATATTTTGAGGCCCGTCAATTGGCACACTACGGTGACTCTAGTGATGATCAACCTAATCTAGAGGTGCAACATTTTATCATATTCTTCGCCAAGAAGTTTAAGAATTGTATCTGAGTTGTAATTATGCATCTTCTCTATATACAACTATGAGGTCATTAAATATAAAAACAAGTAATAATATTACCAAAATTTTTTTGATGAATTTGTTTCTTTTATGAAGAATGGTTTTCCAAGAGAGAACAAGTTATTGGGTTCTCTTTATGACTCAAGGAAATTAATGAAAAAACTAGAAATTAGAGTAGAAAAAATATGTAACAACCCAATCTAAAGTGTAGCATATTGACTTAAATTATCTTTCAAAAGTAGTTAACAAAGTTGAAGATCTATAATTCATTCCTAATTATTAATAGGATTTTACCCCTAGTGACGTGGACTGAATTGAGGAATCTCACAAAATACATGTATGTCTCAAAGAGTGCATGTTATTTTACAAGGAAACATTACATTTACAAAAGTGTCTACATTGTAGGGTTGAAAGATATCTAGCAACAAAGCAAGATGGTCGTCAAAAGAAGCACATCAAGCTAAAGTATTGTGATATTTTCCTATTATTCCAAGATTACAAAGATTATTCATATCGAAAAAGACTATTGAATACATGTCTTAGCATGCAAAGAATCCAAGGTCCCTAGTGTAATGATTCACCCTTCACATACCATTGTAATGTTGTTGGAGGCGGTGCCATATGATGTTGTTGGTCTACATTTTGAGACGCGTCAATCGGCACACCACCGTGACTCTACCGATGATCAACCTAATCTAGAGGTGCAACATTTTATGATCTTCTTTGACAAGAGGATTAAGAATTATATCTGGGTTGTGACCATGCATCTCCTTTATATACAATATTGAGGTTATTAAATATAAAAACAAGTAATAATATTCCTTTTTTTTTGAATTTGTTTATGTTATGAAGAATTTTTGCCAAGAGAAAACAAGTTATTGGGATTTTTTTATGACTCAAAAAAATTAATGAAAAACCTAGGAATGGGAGTAGAAAAAATATACAACAACCCAACCTAAAGTGCAACATATTTGCCTAAATTATCTCAATTATCTCTTTAAAAGTGGTTAACCAAATTGAAGATCTATAATTCATTTCTAATTATTAATAGAATTTTACCTCCAGTAGGTATTAAACGTAGGACTACGTTGAGGGATCTTACAAAATACATGTATGCCTCAAAGAGTGCATATTATTTTACAAAGAAACATGGCATTTACAGATGTGTCTACACTGTAAGGCTGAAGGATATATAGCAACAAAGCAAGATGGTCGTTGGAAGAAGCACGTAAGAGCTAAAGTATTATGATATTTTCCTATTATTCCATGATAATAAAGATTTTTCATGTCATGAAAGACTGTTGAATACATGTCTTAGCATGCAAAGAATTCACGGTCCCTAGGGTAATGACTCACCCTTCACAGGCATGAAAACATTTTGATAAATGTCACCTCTAACGACTTGCCCGTTTTGAGCCATAAGCCAAGTGTTACAATATAAAACTACATGCCTTGTACATTAATTTTCTATTAACTTATCACCATCATGAATAAATCCATAACGTAAAATTTTTTCCGTACAAATTAAATTCATACTCAAAGAATTAGTTAAAGTTCAAATTCTAAAGTCATGCCATGAAATAAAATATAATCTAACAAATGATCGAAATATTCTAAAATTCATAAAACAAACCAAAATTCTAATGTCATGTACACAACCTAGAAGTATAATAACAAATAAGAAAAATAATAGTCTAATAACAGAGTCCTTTAGTTGTCCCGACTCTACTCATCCTTCTGTGCTCTCACCTACTGAGACAATTTCTCGTTAGTGATAAAAACACTAAGTCATATAAGTATAAGAAACAAGTTCATATATTCCACAACATCATTAATTGAGTCTTTTAGTGATTATGAGCCTATGTCGAGCTCTTATTATGTCGGGAAGGGTTGCTGCCCCATCCATTTACAATCTCATGTATATGCACACAAGTTATGTGGCTCACGACTTGTAGTTACCGATATTTGTTATTGGCTCACCATCTCGATATCACAAGTGCATAATGTGAGATCCCTCAACTTAGTCCCACATCTAATACCTACTGGGAGAAGATCATGTTTATAAGTGGGAATGGACTATAGATCTTCTTTGACTCCCGTATTCTTGCTTGGTGTATAGAGATCGAATGACTTAGCCCAGTACGTTCTTTGACCCCTATTCTTGCTTGGTGTATAGGGGTCGAATGACACACTGAGTAAATTCGTTTGACCCCCTATTCTTGCTTGGTGTATAGGGGTCGAATGAGAAAAACTGAGTAAATTCTTTGACCCCCTATTCTGCATGTCAGACTGAGTAAATTCTTTGACCCCCTATTCTTGCTTGGTGTATAGGGGTCGTAGGGTCGAATGAGAAAATTCTTTGACCCCCTATTCTTGCTTGGTGTATAGGGGTCGAATGGGTCAATGCAGTCTCAGGTCAACAAAGGCTGCCAAATAGGAATATATAAGATTGCCAAATATTATTAAACTTGGCTGCCAAATAGGAATATATAAGATTGCCAAATATTATTAAACTTGGAATTCTGATGAGGCACCTGCAATTATAACACACGATCCTAATTTAAATGAAATAATAAAATTATACATGACTTTATTATATGATGATTAAAACTCAATAAAATAAGCATACAACACACAAAATATTAAACTTTAAATTTACAATATTTACAATAAGTCTGGTGAGATAATTAATTATTCATGTGACACAATAAATTAAGTCATTCCTTACTTTTAAAATTAATTATTCAATCACAATTCACCCTTAAAAAATAATTATTAATTTAGTAGCATGTATTTAATTACTAATATTAGTGTAATTTCCTTGTTGCATTAATTATTTAACCAAAAAAATTATATTAAGATTACCACCATAGAAATTTAGGTTATCATTTAGACTTTTAATCAATATCACACTTTAATTCTTATTAAGAAATAACAGCTACTTATTCCATTAATAATAGCTTGGATATTTATTAATAACAATTTATTAACTTTAACACTAACTCTAATTAATTATACTAAGATTAGTTAGATCATTATATCCAATTACTTATATAGCTTGTACCGAAAATTAAAAGATATCAATTGTAAGATTATTTTAAATTACTTAACTCAATAAATGTTCAAACTTTATTTATTCTAAGCATGTTATTACAATTCAACGTTTTGCGATTATTATACTATTATATTTTAATAATTCATGCTTTAATTTATTAATATAACCACATAAGGTTCTTATTTTTATATTTTAATAATGACATCATAAATATAAATGATTGTAAACACTAAACGATAATTTAATACTAATTCCATTTTAACTAGTAAAATATTCATGGAACAGTAATAATACGCTCATTCACATGAATTTATAATATTTTAATTAACCCAACAGTGATTAATTGTACTTGTGATTCGATTAATAATTAATAATCCATAATCATATATGCCTATTAACTTACTAAGATATAAAGATATCATGTGTTACTTTAATTAATTATAACCGGTTAATTAATAAATTACAATGTCATTAATTAATTAATTAACTATAACATTACCTCTAATATTTATTAACATTATCTAATATAATTAATATACATATCCCAAATGAAAAAAACAATATACTTATTTACTATTATATGAATAATTATTTATTAATAATTATCCTACATGATCATAAATTTAAAAGACAACTATATACATAAATCAACAACAATAACAATAATAATAACAAAATTAGTTTAGTTATCTATATATAATATAAAGCATTCTTTCATCCATAAATGTAAGATAATAAACATATGATCAACTACTACTCATATCATCACTTGATTTAATTTAACTCAATTTAAATTCATTATGAATTAATTAGTACTTAATCACTTATTAATCAAACCCAAAATAATAAAAACACAAATATTATAATCGTATGCAAGAAGAAGAGGAGAGGGGTACCTATATGCAAGAAAAGATAGAGAAGCTCCCAATAAGGAAGAGATGATACTAAAGGGGGAAAAAAGTTGAAAAATAGACGCTTTAACAGAATCAACCCAAAGAAAATATTTTCGTCAAGCTACACAATTAACTTCTCTAAGGCTCTCCCTTACACATCATGTCAACTTACCCAAGAGACCATATCCGCTACCAACCCAAGGCCAACAAGTTTGACCTGTGGTGGAACTTTATTCGACCGAAAGAGAAAAAATTAAAAGAATAAAATAAAACACAATAAATAAAACTTATTTGAAACAATCTATAAATATCAGTGTACTGATACACTAAAGGTAATTATTAATAATTTATGATATTGATTCCTAAGAATTAATTTAATTAAATAGTATTTAAGATTCGTTCCAAGATTTACAAAACTATAAATAAAATAACGTAGTTATTTTTGGGGTTTTACATCACTCATCCTTTGCTTCAAATCCACGCAATGTAAGATTAGGCTTGTGAGCAAACGATTTTAATTTATCTAGGTATTTAGCAAAGTCGTATTCCATCTGGCCAGTCATTATCATTGTTTATTATTTTTTGCAATGGGCATGCTTGACATCTCTATTTATGTTATTATCGTTGTTCATTCCTAGAAGAGATGGGTCTGCTCAGAACACTGCAGGAAAATTTTATGTAGTTACCCCTAATCTAGACCATCTGATCATAAGGACGGTGCTTATTTATAAATCTTAAAAACAAACACCTCCTCTCCCTCCCCCTCCTCACCTGGCGCCTCCTCCTTAGCCATTGCCGTCGCTGTCGCCCGCCGCCACTGCCTCGACCCCTTCACTGTCTCTTGTGCCACCTACACCGTCTCCTGCCTCCTCTCCTCCCCCTCCCCCTCCTCCTCACCCACCACCTCCTCCTCGGCCATCGCTTTCTAGGATGAGCTCGCCAAAGGTGAGGTGGTGGTAGAGGAGGGAGTTGCATAAGTGCAAGGCGTTATCAGTGGGTCAAGGGGGAGCAGGGAGGGACGGTGGTTACAGCGGGGGAGGGAGGCGGGAGGGTGGGGAGGGAGGAGGTGGGTGACGGCGTGGGTAGTGCAAGAGATGGTGAAGAGATCGAGGCGGTGGCGGCAGGCAAGGTGTCAGCGATGGCGATGGCCAAGGCTATGGCGGCGGGCGAGGAGGAGGTGGCGGGGATGGCAGTGGCGACAGCCGATGAAGAGGTGGCTAGTGAGGAGGAGGGGGAAGGAGAGGAGATGTTTTTTTTCTAAGTTCTGCAAATCTGGGCCATCCTTATGATCGGATGTCAGACAGTCCAAATTAAGGGCGATTGCAAGAAAATTGCGTGCAGTCGCCCCTAGGCTAGCCAACCTATATATATATATATATATATATATATATATACACACACACACACACACATACATAAAAGCTATGGTGCACTTTTGGCAGCACACCATACGCTGCTAAATCTAGGCCGTTGGATTGAAATCCAGCTGCCCAGATTTCACTGTCATCCCATACCCTCCCCAGACCTGCCTGCCCGCTTGGCCGCCAGCCAGCTTGCCTGACTGCTTGCCTGCCTAACCGCCTGATCGCCCGCCAGCTTGCCTGACCGCTTGCCCACCTAACAGCCTGCCCGTCCATCCCCACCTCCCCTTGCCAGTGGCCCCCACGCCTACCACAACGACCCCCTCTGCCACTACAGTCCCCCCTCATCCGCCCCAAGCCGCTACGGCCTCCCATCCTGCCGCCCTGCCTGCGCTCCCCCCACCCCTGCCTGTAGCCGCGCCCCTCGCCCCTTCCAACCCCCTGCCGCAGTGGGGGCGGGGAGGGGGGATAGTGGCTGGTGGGGGCGGCGGTTAGGGGAGAAGGGAACGTTGGGGGGGCCGCTACGGTGGCAACAAGGGGTTGGAAGGGGGCGACTAGGGGCGAGGGGGCCGCGGCTACAAGCAGGGGCGGGGGAGGGTGCCGGCGGGGTGTGTGGGAGATGGCACGATGGGAAGCTGCGGCGGCTTGGGGCGGGCTAGGGGGACTGCAGCGGAGGGGGTCGTTGTGGCGGGCAAGGGGGCCACGGTGGAGGGGCGGGTGGGCGGGCAGGTTTGGGGTTCTGGATTTCAATCCAGTGGCCCAGATTTGGCAGCGCATGGTGCGCTGCCAAAAGAGGGCAGTCCACTATAGTGCTGCCATATATATATATTTGCATAAAATTTTGTACTTATCTAGTTATGTGGATGATTTCTATGCCTTAGAGAAAAAATTACGGTAGTTTCAAGATCCAAGGAAGAAGAATTGAAGGTGAAAATTTTAGGAGCTTGAAGTGAGGAACCAAAAATAGTTGGGCAGGTGAGGATTTAATAATCGTAATAAAAAACTGTACAAAGGAAAGTTCTATAAAAAAGACTACATTAATGTGAAGAAGGGGGCTCGTTGAATCGAAGAAAAGAGACATAAGAAGAAGTAGAAAAGAGAAAAGGGAAGAAAGAACCAGGGAAGAGCCCCTCACTAGATATCCAACTCTTGCAACCCCCTACCTCATCAACCAATGCTTTGGCCACGCTGCCGTAGCAGATATACCCAAAAGGTGGGCTTTTTATCTTTGCAGGATATCCACGCCGACCCCAGCATATCTATGCCGACCAAGAAGACAAGAAGACGAGTTGAAGCGCTGCCCTTGTAATAGACGTTGCTTCTTCCCTGCCATCATGCCGAAGCCTCACTGCCTTGCTCCTGGAATCGCCCAAGGTCACCACCACGAGGGTGGAGCCTTACCAGCTTGGAGCCACTTTCTGTCCGCCATCTGCTGCCACCCTTGCCCTTGGAGGGAGAGTCACAGCCGAGTGCCGTTGCTGCTACCTACAGACGCGAAGAGCCTGGCCGAACTGCCGCAAAGGAGCCCTCTTCGAGCCACGTTCCTACCTTGCTGCCTTGCCATTACAAGCCTGGCCTCCTCGACTACCACTGTGAAAAAAGATTGGAGTGTTGCAGCCAGAGCACATTGAAGCCTTGCCAGTTGATTTTTGCCCTTACCAGAAAGTTCTGAGCCGCAAAATATCAGAGCCCACCGGAGCCCTGTCCAATTCCCGCTGGCCAGCCCATCACCATCTCCACCCACCAAGGGAAGGAGGAGTTTGCCAGTACCCAACCGAGAAAGAGTGCCCAGGTCGCCATGCCCCTGCCTAATCGGAGTCGGAGAAGACGTTGCTCAGAGCAAGGGGAATAGCAGAGAAAACAGACATCTTCCAGAGAGTGCTTCGGTTGACCACTACCGTCTTCAGTCATACCCTCACCACCGGTCTAATTTCAGTCACTCCGGCCATCATCCCTGACCGATTTCTATTGTCGGAGACTCCTGCCCTAGCTGGAATTTTGCCAGAAAGTTGCTGACCGAAAAAGGGAGAAAACAGAGCAGGAAGCGGTAGAGAGTGGTGGATTTCGTGGATTTTTTCGACCAGCACCGGTCGTTCCCAACCCCTAAGTGGCATCAAAAGTGAAACAGGTTAAGATATCTACAAATCCAAGTCGAGCCCCATCGGATTAAGTTTCCACTATAACCCGAAAAAGTCAGGAAGTGGCTGATAGGATAAGGGAGAAAACAGGGGAAAGCAACAGCGAAAGACAGATTTCGTGGTAGTTTTCCGACCAACACCGGTCATTCCCGGCCCCGAAGTAGTCACCAACATGAATCTGGTGAAGTGATTTACAAACACAAATCGTGTACTGTCGGAGTTCATCACAGCCGTTGTCGGGGAAAATCGAAAAGTTTCTGATCGGAGAAGTTTGAAAATAGAGGAAGTATTGATTAGAGAAGGTATCATTGACTTGTTTAGAGCCTAGCCAAAGGAAGAAGTCTCGAGCCCTTTGTTGGAGTCTACCATTGCCATAGTAAGAGAGTTGGTGTCTATGTTACCTCATAAGTCGGAGCCTTGCTGTGATGAATTAGCCTTGGCTGGACTGCTGTTGCTTCCACCCTGCTATGGGAAAAATCCATCCTGCCATGTTGAGGCGAATTGACTCTCAGATCACTGTTTTCCAAGTATTGTCTCCAACTAGCTGCCAGAACTCCGTTGTCGCCTGAGAAGAGACCCAGTAGCCGGCGGTGCTGCTGTTAGGAAATAGAGAAGAAGAAGAAGGAATGGGGGAGACTAAATGGGTAGGGGACCCATTACTGGCTTCACCATTTTGGTGCTGATTAGATCCGTTTGGATTTTGATTGTGTCCATGATCTTGACCATGACTGAGATCGGCTGTCCACATCTTCGTGTGGGTGTCCACACCCGGCCCACGAGCTTATCCTTTTGTAAGTCCATCACGCCCGAGCCCACACCCACCTATAAAGCCAATTACAAGCCCAACCATTCAAGGCTCAAGTTCATTTGTCCCTGGTGCACTGTGCACCACATGTTCTTTTGTCGCACCCAAGTTGTAACACCCCGTTTCGGCTCACCCGTGAACCGACCCGGAAATGTCACCGGCGACCGAACCGTTCGCTAATCTACTAGATTCGGTTAAGCCGACCCGGATCTACTCTCGGCGTCTCAAGATGGAGATGCAAATGTGAAATGCATGAATGGGAACAATTGGGTTCTAACGCGGTCCTACATGCATGCTATGATGTACAAGCAAAAACAAGACAAAACAATAAATGAGAAACCAAAAGAAAATATATGCTATTACGGAAAAACGGACAGAGTTTCCCCTAAAAGTGCAATAGGGGCCAACCTGTCCACAACAAGGGTATATAAATATTTTATGAAAATACGATAACACATACCAATCTACATTGACATTAAATCATTATCTCATTCGTTTTTACCCGAGCCGAGTCTGAACTCCAAGGCTCCCTACTCATTCATATTTATCAGTTCGTTTCATAACAAGTAATTCATTCAAGCAAACACATCAAAATTATCATTTACATAACAATAACACACCATCATTATACATACGTTACACGCGGCAGGTACATGTGTGCGCGGTTCCGTGCTGCTCCTCCGCAGTCCCGACAGCTTTCATCGCTCGCATTCCTCACCTACATATATATAGAAAAACCGTCAGTAACGAGTGTTACCGGCCCGGAAAATAACTAATATCAATCTGGCACAGGAGAGCAAACTCTCCTGTTGAATCAAAACCATATACTTCCTCAAGAACTCTCATCAGGGCACATACGGGAGCCGTCGCCGTCGGGTCGACAGCGTCCCCTTTCTTTCTCATTCTCATACCTTGGCCATTTCTCTATCGCTTCTCGCATCAAATTTCATTCCTTACCGCCCTCTGCACCTTCCATATTACTCCTGGCCTTGAGCACAAAGGCCGAGCACTCTCAGGCAGTCGCCTTCAGTACCCTTTGAACCACAAGTCTAGACATGCGCTGCATTGCAGTACCCGTAAACCTCCACACTTCTCCGGGTTTGAGGAACTCAAAGGTGGAGTTGTCCGGATCCTTCGGGAACGAAGTGGGTTCTCCCCAGCTCCAGAGCCCGCTCTTCCGAGCACACGCCCTATCTGAAGACGTGGCCGCAAGTAACCCTCATCCCATCTCTCACCGAAAACGCGAAAACTATACATATATAGGCCTGGGTTGGGATTTATACAATAGGCCCGAAGGCAACTTGAGCTGGATCTGAAGTTCGAAAACAAACTCGAGGGATCTCATCCTCGAGGGTTATTAATCCGAAAAAGAACTGTTGGCTAAATGGCCCGAGTTAAGTGGGATCCGATAAAACTCCACTTAACTCGTCCTGCACAGGATAAATCAAATGCACAATAGAGTAGCGTAAATCAGAGAACGAGTCCTAAACGGACCTGGTAGAAGCTCCAAACGGGTCCACGCGCCTAGGCGGCGAGCTCCTACACCGTACCTACACAATCAGGCTAAAAACTAACGCCCGCATGATGAATCACACATCCTATAGCATGCACACACAATCAACACAATCACGCATCAACCATCACACATCAACCTATATCAATTCTAGCAATCAATTCTAGCAAGTCTACTTAGGCTAGTTTGCATTAGATCATGATCATTACCTAGTTACCCTAATTAGTTTCTTAGTCTCCATTTTTAACACCACTCAATCAAACAAATTTCATATTTTATCCTTAATCAAATCTACATTTATATATATTATTATAACACACAATTCACCAATCCTAGCATGCAATTCTAATAAGCAATACTTTCAAATAATTAAGTTAAAATAAATTATACCTCGCGTCGTCGAAAATCGGCGACGGTTAGGGTTTCCGTTTCGTGGCTCGAAACTCGAATTCGGCACCTAGCGGCGTCCGAAGTCCGATCAGATTGGATCGGGTGCGTTCGGCGGATGATCCGGCGAATTTCCCACGAATCCAATTTTCCGGCGGTTCCGGCAGTTTTCCGGCGAGTTGTTTCGGCGGATTCCGGCAGTTTTCCGGCGATGATTCGGGACGGGGCAATCAGGGGGTCTATCGGCACCAGCTCGACGAGCTTGGTCCGATGGTGGTGTCAAACAAAGCAGCCGGGGCGGCGATGGCCGTCGGCGGCGGCGTCGAAAATGGGTGGCGGCGGCGGCGTGCTCCGATCGGGGCTGCGGCCGGCCTCGACGGCGCTCGGGATGGTGGGGGAAATGTCGGCGACGGCGAGAGGGTGAGACTGGTGGTCACAGCGGCGGCGGCGGCGACCGAACGGCGGCGGAATCTGGCCCGGAGTGGCGATGGCCGAGGCGGCTTCGTGGCGTCGCGGCGGCGCGCTGGCAGGCGATCGGTGGCCGGGGTGGGTCGTGGCGGCACGGCGACGGCACGGCAAGGCGGGGCGGCGTTGATCGGCGGCTGTACGACGTCGGCGGCGGTGGCGGCGACGACACGAGGCGGCGGCGGCTAGGGTTTGGAAGGGGGAAGTGTCGGGAATGGAGAAAATATACTCCAGTGGCAGTTTCGTAATTAAGTATTGACTCGATTCCTACTCGAGTCAAAATAATAACTAGTTCGTAATAAATTCTAAAAAAATCTAGAAAAATATGGAAAAATCCCATAAAATAAAACAAACACAACAACATCCAAATGACATGCTCTATAACTAATAACCCACCCGAATATGATCCAACGCGTCCTAATTCGTCATTCGGCCCTAAAAAATATTCTACGATCAAATAAAAATAACAATCAATACTGCATACCTCCATATACTTGATAACCCATTTTTCATCATCTTTCAGGCGTTATCATCGTACACTTGAGCATACATGACCCTCATCGCTCATAACTCACAGCTGGCCTCAACTCAGCTCGCGGTCCATGAAGCTGACTCGACTCGAACCGACAGTTGAACCGACTGGTTCACTCCCGTAAAACTCTGACTCGAGTCACGGGTTTTACAAAAGTACTGCACTTGCCAATGAATTTTGTCTTCCAAAACCGAGCTTGATTGATTGAAATTTGATACCCTCGCAGTTTGGCAAGGTCAGTTTCATGGTTTGAAAATTGAAGATATCAGAATTATAAGCTTCAAGTTTAGACATGTATTTTGATGCAAATTTATTTAAAGTGGCAAAATTCACTATGTTATTTAAAGTGTAAAAATTAAAGGAAAATTAGTGGATTGTGAGTACTAATCTCATCGTGGACTAACTTAGGGATGCAAGTTGAACCATAAGGAAGCACATAAAAAATTTCGTGTGTGCTATTTTGAATGCTTATGACATTTTTCTATTTCCATTGCACTATCTCTTTGTACGGCAAGGGCATATTGGTTCCATCGAACTCTCAAACACGGATCGAAAAGATGCATTCCACGGGGCGGACTATCTCGCGCCCAAACAATATATATATATATATATATATATATATATATATATATATATATATATATATATTGCATATACCTATAGGTGGGCCCCACTAAGCCCACGATTTTTTCGGCCATTCAGATAGTGTCACGTGACAAGATTAGAGTCATTCACGTTAGCCCTAGCTTTCACCAAGTTATTTTTTAGTGATTTTCCCTTATTTTCGTAGGATTTTCACTATTAGCACTGCCACCACTTTAAATCACCACCAGTGAGTCTCCCGTCTACCTCCGGCCACCTGACTGCTACCATCGTGACCACCTCGCAGCTGGTTATCGATCCAGGTCCAACTCTGACACCGGCGCCGTCGCAATAGTCTCTGGCAAGGCCATTTTCTTAGTTGTTTCCACCGCCACAACCGTCTTTTGGGCCGTTTTCCAGCGCCGATGAGTTTCCTCCTGCGATGTCGACCACCTCAACAGGTTCCCTTGCCAACATTTTTATTTTAAGACCACCCACGACTACCACTCTGACCGTGATTGCCACCCGCAGCGTCGCAGCACCCAGCAATGATTACACCTCTTTTCGACCATTTTCTGGACAGTAGCCGACCAAACCTTGTCGATCACCACCACTATCACCTCCGCCTTAACATCCTCTGTCGATCATGACCAGTGGCTGCTTCCCCCGCGCCATCGTTGGTAGTTTCCGACAACGGGAACCTCCAACCTGTTTGCCCATGTATGCGTCTGACTAGCCATGACCCTGTTGGCCAAGTTAGCGACCCTGTTTACATGTCCATGTCCATGTCCCGTTCTCCTAGCTAACCCAGCCCACCATTTTAGTTAACCCGAGTCGAGTTAACTTGGCCCGACTAAGTCTAGTTGAGCTCATTTGACTTGACAAGCTATTCCAGCCCGTTTTTTGCCCATCTTTCACCTATTTTCGGTAATTCGAGAACCCCTAAATTAGTTTAGATGCATATTTACACTATTTAGTATATTTTGACATTATAAGTATATTTATTTATTTATTTTTATTAATATGTTCATCGTGTATAATGAATGTTTGTGTGATTATTTATTATTACTAATGATATATTCACTTCTTAATATTAGCCTTATTCATATTTGCTAAATTGTATTTATTTATATTTTTATTTATCTATTTGTTCGTTGACTGTATGTTATTATTTATTTGTATTAAATTATGTATTCATATATTGGATAACTACGATATTATTATTATTATTCATGATTAATTAATATTAACTATTTGTTTATATATTTTTTAGCGAATTATTATGTATGTATTTATTTAATTATTTATATATTTACTAACACAAATATATATGATATTTACTCATGTTTAACCATATATTTATATAATATAATTATATTATTATTTTATGATTAGACTATTATTTATTTTCACATATTTATTATTTATCTATCTCTCTATCCATGAGTTTATTTATTTATTTATTATTATTATTTTATTAGTCTTTTCTTTATTATATCTCAATTTACGTGATAGTTGTTTACTTGTAGTCTTGTTTAGCACTGTATTGTTTGTTATAATGTATTGATGATGTGAGCACACACTATGATCTTGAATTAAATAGAAATGTCAATATTTTACTTAGGAGCACACACTATGATAGGAGCAAGTAAAGTATTTATTACTAAAATGCCCCGACTACATTATATTTTTCCACGACCCACTTCTTCCCCGACTCTGTTTGTCTTACCCCATTCTCCTCCTCTCTTTGCCAACCCCACCGCTGGCGACCTCTCCGCTAGCCGTGCAGCTGCGGCCAAGCAATCGCCGTTGGCCAGTGCCGTTGTGCCGACTCACCCTCGCCTCCCTTCCTTCCCCCTCTCCCTACCTTTCTCCCTGGTTCCAGTCCCGGCTGCTCACTATTAGCCACCTTACATGTGTCGCCGCCAGCCACCATCTCCGGCAACTACCTCTGGCGACCCTCCCTCACCTCTTCCCCCTCCTTCCTGGCCCTTCCCCGGGCATGGACGGCACATGCATGGCCACCCAAGGCCGCCGCTTTGCATGTGAGGTTGTGGGCCGTTAGCTCCGCCGCCAGTCGGTTGCGCGCCACCACCACCCTCGCCATCGACCAGACCATCCTTACACGACCACCCCCTACCCCGTACTGGCCAGACAATTCCTTTCCGACCATCACCCTCGCTAGCCACGATGCTCTATTTTCTTGGAGCGCCACCGGCCTCCGCCAGCCGCGTCCCGTCACCTCCGACCATCTATGGCCCTCCCTCATCATCGCCATTGTCGTCCAACCCCATGCCACTATTGGGGATGACGAAAGCCGCTACCTTGATGGGTTTACCGGGAGATCTTCCCCTGCATGTGCTCGGTCGCCGTCGGCAATCGTCGTGCTCCTCGACATACCCCGACTTAGGTTGAGCCCTGGCTACTCCTCCTGGCGTCCTTCATCCCTCACAATAGCACCATGGCATAGTCGCCGTGCATTTGCAGGCAACCTGCTGCAGTCGCCGCCTGCAAGTCGCTGGAGGCCGGAACATCTTCAGTCAGTCCCCTTTGTGCTGAGTTGCATACCCTAGCTCCAGTTAGAGCCCAGCCGAGTCTTTCCTTGGCCAAACTGTAGCCATGCCGATTGCACCAGCTGTCGCTGCCGTTTGTCCTCACCATTTCCAGCATCAACATTAGGCATATATTATTACCGATTAATTTAATTTTAGTTAATGATTGTGGATAGTATAATATGATTAAATTATGATAATTAATTGATGATAAATTTGTGTCACAGAGAATTAGGGAAAAATAGGAAATTAGATAGTAGTTTTATAAATTATGTGACTTGATTAATAATTAAATATTATGATTGGATATGAGTTATTTTGAATAGTAATATTTTTATGAAGTACATTGATAAAGCTATACATGTAACTTGAAAGTGAATTATATTAATGTTACCCAATGACCGAGGTGTAAATGGAAACACTAGATTTGAAATTAGATGTTAGTGGAGTCATATTGATATGCATTGAAGATTAAATTATCATGTTGTGAGGATGGTTGTATAATGGTATTAACAACTAAATTGTAACTAGGATGAATACGCGAGTTAGTTATTGTAGGATTTTTAAGTTGTTTGTAATTGTGTGAATTGGATGCCCTGGTTGAGATTTTGATGTAATTGATGTTGCATGTTTCATATGATATGATGATGAGTAGATGCACTTGAATTTTGTATACATGTATCGGTTACAAGGTTGGTATGTGAGAAACAGGTAATAAGGGCTAAGCTATTATGAGTACTCAGGGTATGTTAGTGACAACGTATATTATCTGATTGCATAATTTTATTTTGTTCTTGTTTAACTGATTGTGATTTTTATATAGTTCTTCATTGCTTTAATGCATCACATGATTAGAATGGGCGTTAGTATTTAGTCATAATGTGTAGGTACAAAGTAGGAACTCGCTGCTTCGGCACGTGAACACGTTGGAAGCTTCTGCCAAGTCTGTTTAGGACTCGTCACTGTTTTACGCTATATTTTATTGTATGTTTGATTTATTACTTGTAGGATGAGTTAAGTTGCATTTTGTGGGATCCCACTTAACCTGGGTCATTTAATTAGTCAGTTTTTCGGATAAATAACTCTCGAGGATGAGATCGCTCAAGTATATTTTCAAAAACAAAATCCACCACAAGTTGTATTTAGGCTTATTATATAAACCCCTACCCATGTCTATATATATAATTTTATTTCATTTCAGTGAGACGAGAGATGGGAAAACCGACTCGCACGTCCTATGAGTGGGTGCACGTTCCTGTCAAAGCAGGCTGTAGATTAGTGAACAAGTTGTTCTATTCCTGAGGGATCCTGACAACTCCACGTTTGAATTCATCACACATAGATACCGTGGAGGTTTACAGGTACTGTTATCTACAGTGCATGTCTAGACTTGTGGTTTAAATGGTACGAAAGGCGACTGTCTAAGAGTACTCGACCTTCATGCTTATGGTTAGGAGAATTATGGAGCACCAGTGTTCCTTAATCAAATCCCGCGCACACCGTATCTGTACTGTACAGAACTCCAACTTGGGAAGTTCCTTAACAAGCCCAAGTTTAGACATCTTGTTAAGCTTGTGGTATCCTACATGCGCAAGCCTCCCATGCCACAGATCCGGAGTTTCATTCCGTCGCGTCCTCTCGACATATGCCGTTTCCGCAGACATGACATAATGTACACGGACTGCATCCTCTTCCCCTCTATCACAGGAGAACCTTCAACGGACACCTTGTTAAACACTTTCACTCGAGTCCAAAGAAGTCGTCCTCTTTCAGTTATCTGTGAAAGAGATAACCAATTCTTCGTCATGCCTGGGACATGGTACACCCACGAGGTCTTCAGTCCTTACAAAATTTTGCAAAAATCCTAGCATCACCGCTTCACTGGTCAAGTTGTCCGCTCTCACAACAACCCGATTTCCATCATACGGACGCATGTTCAGAAACTTATTCTCATCGCCCGTCATGTGGTTCGAGCAAGCGGAGTCGACAATCCAATCATTCAAATAGTCGATCCTTTCACTCGTGCAAGATCCAGTAGCCGGAAAAGACAAAAACAAGTACCAGCTGATCTTCCGGGACTTGCTTCTCGGCACGGCAAGGTAAAAAGTCTTTCAGCAGTCAATGCAAATGATTCGAAACCCTTGATTTTCACTGCGAACGCTACCTGAGCATCCCAATCATGGATGAGCCTCCTCTACGGATGCAAAGAACTCCTGCACCTTATTTTAAAAATGTTATACCCAAGAGGCCTCGAAAGCAATTCGCTTATGAATCTCCTATCAAATAGTTATACTATGATCGCTCTGTGGTCCCCATGGAGAAGCCTCTCGGAAAGATGGAGATTGAGGCGATGATACAAGCTGCAGTAGAGCAGACCAATACGGGAAGAAAGAGGCTTGGATTCAAGGATTTTTGCCGACATCCAGATGTAGCTCTGCCTGAAGGGTTCAAGATACCGAAGTTTAGTAAATACGTTGGGGTCGGCGACCCATATCATCACTTGCTGGACTTCCTCCTCTGTTAGGCAGCGCAACAAAACGTGGTTGAATGATCTTTTATAGAGCTGTTCCCCGCACAGCATATAGCGAGTGGCCAGTTTTCGCACAATCTGACGGCCGTCGCAAACTCCGCAAGAGCTTTGGCTACGTAAAGTCTGAAAAGCCCTATCGCGCATCCTGAAGCAAGAGCAAGAGCAGCGCGCGTCAGCGCTTGTGCGCGATCGCGCACAAGCGCCCCAGGCGGAAGCGGAAGCAAAAGCAAGGCAAACGAGCTGAAGTCACGCGCTAGCGCACTACGCTGACGCTCTCGTTTCGCGCCTTGCTTTTGCTGAAGAAAGTACTAGATAGGCTAGATGGGGGGCCTTGCTAACTTACTAGATGGGCTTACTAGAGCGTAGCGAGCTAAGGCCTTGCTTCAGCGCTAACGCGTTGCATCCCATCTGCCTAGTCACGAATTTATGTGATGATCTGCAGCGCCTGCGCTGTACTGGCCTGACTATGTTGTATTTCAGCGGCTGCCCGCTCGCCTGCCCTTCCCCTGCCCGGACACAGAAGACCCAATGAATGTTACTGCCATTTCTTATCCTTTTGTTCCACTTCTTCCATCCTTCCAATTCGCTCTATGCCTTATGTCAAATATTCGATCATCATCTCAGTCCAAAGGTAGTCATGAATATTATATTCATTTTCTTAATAGGAATCAGACATAGATTTCGTGCCTGGTGAATTTGATTGGTCCAGGCTGAAATGACTTACATTGAACCTCCAAACTGAACTTCACGCTGGAAATTCTTGATAGTTCAATCGATCTTAGGTGAAGCAGGGACTCGATCGGGGGAGATGGAAATCCCTATGATATGTCCGAAAAGTCGCATTATACACCCTTCTCTCCGGGACCAGGCCCACGATCAGGCAGGAAATTTGCGGCTTTTTTAAGCCGCTATATCCCGCACTAACGGCCACTTCTTTAGCACGGCACTTATCCGCTAACAACTTGATCCGGCTGGTGCACCAACCCGCCCTGCCGGTGCTAGCGCACCCTCTCTTCCATCATCTTCCGCAAGCTGCTGTGTCTCGCTTACAAAAGTGAACCTTCCCGTCGTCCGGTGCCCTCGTGGTAGTACAAGAGGGGGCTGTGCTCAACATGGGTGGGATATCATCATAGAATGACTGATCAGGACCACCACTGCATTTGGTCTAAAACACTCAGGCGAAACCCGTACGTCAAAGAGTGAGGGAGGGAGAAAGGACGTAGGTCCTCCCAAATGTGCCGAGGGCTTCTTAGCCCAGAGTGACTATGTGTTGATCGCTAGTTCAGCCCCCGGGGAAGCATAGGAAAACTCTTGCTGCTGGAACGAAGGAAGGCGAAGCCCATCACTAAAGTCACGAAGGTGAAGCCGCAGTGACCAAGGAGAAACAATGACAAGACCAAAGGTCCGTGAAAGGAGAGGGCTTAGGATACACTTGTAGTCCAAAAGGACCAAAAAATAAAATGAGAAAATGTCGAGAGAGGCATCAGCAGAGCAGTCAGTTGGGGATGCTTTCGGGTGTGCAACCTGGTGGTTCCTTAGTAGGTGCCCTTCAGAGATTTATGGTGAAGTATACTAATGCTTTTCTTGATAAGAGTTAGCACTCATAGTCAGTTTGATATTAGTTATATTTTAGACCAGTAACACTCATTACTGATGTATTTTTATAATATATGTAAGTGATGATCATGAGTAGGATATGCCACTCTGGACAGAGGAGAAGTGATGTCTCTTGCACACACATGTCAAATGACAGAGTGGTTAATAATCTTGTTATGATTTCATTATATTGAAAATGATGTGATGAAATGCAATATATGATGATGTGTTATGATATGATATTTGCTTCGATAGAAAATGTCTAATGATGACGTGTGAATATATTTATTTTAGTAAATATATTGAGAAATTGAATATGTACAACAAATAGGTCAAGACCCATATATGATGGGAAATATGAATAGAATACACAGGCAGGTTGAGACCCAGATTCAGAGTGATTTATACAGTAAATTAGAGGTCCGTGTGAATGAAATGTTTGATATACAATATTTGTATATACTATTGTAACAGGGTGGCCCCTAATTGTACTTTTAGGGGAGACTGTCTGTTTTATTTCAGGAATATTTTTTATTTTTTTTGAAATTATTTTATTTTGTGAATTAGTTGACATGTCATCTATATAGTAGCATGTTAAGGTTCTTTGCATTCATCCATGCATAGCGATTAGTATCTTCGTCTTAAGACACCAAGAGTAAATCCGCACGAGTTGGGTTCAGGTTAGCCGACCTAACCGGGACCAGTGACATTCCGGTTCGGTTCCTGAGTGTGAACCGGATTTGGGGAGTTACATATGATATTAAATCCCTTCTCAAACATATATATATATATAGTTTTGTTAAATTTTCAATGAGACGAGAGATGGTGATACTGACTCACACGTAGCATGAGCAGGTGCACGTGCCAGTCACAATGGACTCTAGATTAATGAGAAAGTTGTTCTATTCTCAAGGGATCCTAACAACTCCGCGTTCTGAGTTCCTTACACCCGAAGAAACGTAGAGGTATTTTAGGTACTATTCAGTATAATGCACGTCTGGACATGTGGTTCAAACTGAAAGCAACTATATAAAAGTACTCGGCCTTTATGCTCAAGGCCAGAAAATATATGGAGGACATGAGAGCCTTAAAATATACTGGTAATCACGAGAGGGATCAAAAAAAATGAGAAAATGGCAACAGATACATCAGTAGACTAGTCAAGATGCTATCAGGTTTGCATCCAAGTGGCTCCCTAGTAGATGCCCTTATTAGAGTTCAACATGAGATGTATGTGGTTTTATTTAAAATGAGAGTCAACTCTCATTTTTCATATTGTTATAGTTATTTTTGGACCATTAATACTCGTTATTGACTTTTTTCATATTATATATATAGGTCTTGTGATCCTGAATTGGCTTTCATGCAAGGACAATTAAACACTACATACTCTTGACCTCAACGCAGTTATTTTCTTTATACTTTTATTTATATTTAATGAGTTTTTGCGTATATTTAGTAGTGTCTTCTATTTTCATGACACAAAGTGGGTTGTTTCGATTTGTTTTATTAATCGAGTCTTACCTATTAGAAGCTTTAAACATAATTCGTCTCAATTGTAACATTTCTTATTCAGTTCTTAGGTGAACCAAAATCGAAGTGTTTCAAGTAGGGCCTCCCCAACGAGCCTCGACTTTGACAAGGGTGGTGATGGTTAACTTTTTTTTTGCTTCTTACAACAATTAGGGAAGGGGTAATATTATCCAGTATTTAGGGTGAGAATAATTAGGTGGACACTATAAATAACATTGAGACAAACTCAAATTCACAAGTGGTTTCAAAATAATTTAGTTCGGTTTTCAATAAGGCCGTAAAGAAACCAAATTAGTTATATGATTAAATTTATTTATTTAATATGATAAATACATACAAAATTACTTATTATATGTTCACTTAAATAATGATATAGTTTTAATTAAAATATTAAACATTTTTTTATATATCACTCATGATGTAATTACCAAACTAAATTAACTTAAATATTTCGATTCAATTTGGTTTCGTTCTTAGAGTAATTTGGTTCAAGTCTGGTTAGGAAATCCAGTCATTGAATAAAATTGAATTAATTAATTTCGGTCTTATTTCAAAATCCTCCATTTTTTTTATTTAAATGCTTTTTTCTCCAATATAACAAATCTGAAAGTTATCCATTATAAAAAAGCTCCATGCCTAATCAATCATCAACCGTGCGTCCATCCGCCGGGATCATGCAAGATGAGCATTGAGTGAGTCCTAGTGTGGACAGCCGTAAAAGGTCCCATCGTTAGAAAAATTGGGCAGGCTTAATCTGTGGATCCAGCGTAGCAAAAGCTACATTTGTTCTGTACAAAGACAAGTTAAATAAGTGTTCCGAATCCATTGATGTCAACGTCCACGTGACTCTCGTCGGCGTGGAAAAAGTTCTTTAACGTCGTGTGCACAATACACTATGTCCACCGTGTAATAACTTGTGGCCTCGCCCTCCCCAGAGAGTTTGGGTAACTAGTTAGCATGATTGGCCTTTCCCTCTCCACATTTTCAATTCTTGAACTCATTACTCAAAATATATAATTAATATGGCTGAAGTAGTAAACGTGCATAGGTTTGTTTCTTTTCTCGATCATGTTAAGTAAATATAATTAGTTTTTCTTTTTCAAATAATTTGAACTTTTAGTACAAATGACTGGAGTATCAAATTAAATTAATATGATATAAAAGTCAAAGGTTTAGAGTTGTATGTCCAATAAAATATTTTTTTACAGTATTTGTGTTTGTTTGGGTGTTTAAGTGTTTGTCTACTTGATAAGCCCTTTAAGATTTACTTACACATGAAGATAAGTGATGAAGTAAATATTTACTTGTTAATTTTTTTAAACGCTCAAACTTTTGGAATAATTAGTTGGACTATCTAAAAATTCATGTGTCATATATTGATTAAGAGTCAAAATATATTATATTTAAAATAAGTTCTTAGTACATTTTTCAAAAGAACATTTTTTATGAGCCCTTTACGATGGCTAAGCATTTTAAATTATGTAGTAGTTAATAATAGCAAAATAATAGAGACATTGTAGTTAATTGTATAGCCACTATAATAGGCGGCCGGAGATCTCTGATGTTCATCATGTCGGCCAATTAGTAGGGCGTACAAGGAAAAATAATAGAGATAGATAAAGATTGAGAAACACGTGAGGAACTTTATATTTAATGAAGACTTGCTGATAGGGAATATGACAATCAAGAGGGAAGAAAAAAGTTTTTCAATTATAGTGTTTAGCGTGCGGGGAAGAAATTATTTAGCTTTTCTGTCTTATTTGCCTTTATTGGAATCCTTTGAAGCTTACATATAGTCAAGTAGAAAGTACAAACTTTGAAAAAAAATCTATAAGGGGGAGTAAATTTTTTTATATTAATTAGTAATGGGAGAATCAAAGTAAATTATCAAAAAATAGAAAACTTAATTAAAATACTAAAATTACCCTTAAAGTAAAAACTAAAAAGTTTTTTAGAGGCGACCAATGCTGCTCCCCGGCCACCCCCACATGGGCGGCGATTTGGCTATCCCTGATGATCGGGCAGCCAAATCCGGCCACCCCTAACTATAGGGCAGCCAAACTGGCCACCCGTGACCATGCGGTGATCAGATATGGCTGCCTATCATCGAGGGTGGAGTGTCCTAATAAAAATATTAAAAAAAAAAGAAGTTTGGCTAGATCATGTGACGACCGGATCTAGGCGCCCCATCATTGGGGGTGCCCACGAGCTTTTGGGTGGCCTGATCACTATCCTCGTGATGGTGGCGTTAGTTGCCCCAAAAAAATATTTTATATTTTATATTTTATTTAAGGGTAGTTTTTCTATTTTAATTAAAATTTTCTTTTTTCGGGTAATTTGCTTTGATTCTCCAACCACTGGATAATATAAAAAATTTCTCCCCTTTTCTAATAAAAAATTCTTAAAAAGAAAAATTGAAGATAAAAGCAAATTAGATTATATTATAAAAGATTAATCAATTAGAAGTACAAGCTGAAAGTAATATATATTCATATACATTTTATCGGCGAATGGTAGATGATTTTATAAACGTGTATCTATTATTAGGGATTGAATTTGTTACAACACTTGTTACAACAAACTCGATGTAATATTCTTCTTATTAGTTGAAATCACCATAATTTATGAAGTTTGACGGATATAACTATATCAAGTACTTAAACTTCAATAATTTAGGTGATTTTTACTAATGAAAAAACCATTATAGAGAGTTTGATATAATATTTGATACAACAAATCCCCTCCCGTATTATTATAATTTTATGTTATTATCAAGTCATTTTTTTGTAAAATAAAATATTAATAAGAGAAATATATATATATTATATTATATATATTCGTTCTGTAATTTGGCAATAAAATAGAGTATTTTTTGTAGCGTTTACTACGAATTAGTCATGAGTTTTTTTAATTAAAAAAAGAAAAGAAAAGAAAAAACGAAAGGTTCTTACCCTAAGCACCCGCAAGCAAAACCAAAGAAACAATATTACACACGTTATTATTATTAAGGGACACTAGCAACAGATCAACACTTTCCACAGCTCGAATATTATGATATTGTCAATTTGTGCATACCGCTGCTCGCTGGCTAGCTTGTCTTTTTCCAAGTTTTAACAATTAATAAATTTGTCGGCAGGAATTGGCATTTATCTATAATATTCTAAGACTGAATGAATCGCGCGTGAATCATTCCCATGTACTTCACTTGCCTGGTCCTCAATCAATCGAGCAGTATACATTTTCTATGGGTTGTAACAGCACGTGGACGACGATAATCAGTGTACTTCGAAAATTTGAAACTGGACCTCAAGTTGGCGATTGAGTATAGGATAATCAGCAAGCTTACTTCTGATCATTTATTTCATTTTTTTAATTCAACCAACAAAAAATTGTTTAAAATTAATATTTAGTGTTCTTTCTGAAAATTAAAATTGATTAATATATAATTTTATTCCTTTAAATTATTAATTTAACTAAATTTAAAAAGATAATAATTGTTAGTAAAGAATCTATAAGTCGAGTTTGTTTCTAAAACCTAAGCAGTAGAGTCAACTGGAGAAGTTTCGAAACTAAAAAAAATTTCAGAACTTTGTAATCAATGACATTATTTTGTTTGAGTGAATAATTTGGCCTAACTATTTAATATCATCTGCGTGAGTTTTAAAATTTAGTAATAAATGAGTGTTATTATTTATGTATATCTCATTAATCATTGGGTCTTACAACAAATATTGATGGCAAAACCTTACAATTAATCACTTTCCTCTATATTATATATTACCCATTCAATGCATATATATATATATATATATATATATATATATATATGTACACGCACAACATACAACCCTCGTTCATTTCAATTATCACCAATAGAAATCAGACACAAAGACGGTCATATAAATTAACCAAGAACATACAGTAATGGAAGTGGTGATGTTTCCATTCACATATTTGATTACATTAATTAAGAAATTTTATGGAAATAAAAAATTAATCAAAGTAATCAAATGCTCTTGAAAGCAGTCTATATTGAACACAGTAATGCGTTGAAGCAAAACATGTCGGAAGCAGAATGATTAAGGTTGCAAAGAATCCTTGGTACTATTGATGGTGAAACTGTCTCAACCCGCCAATTTGTAGATGATGATTATTACTCCAGATTGACCCCGAACAGCCTTACTCTCTTCGAATTCACGGGCACTGGCAACCTCTCGATCATCCGCCGTCCTACGCACATTTCATCAAATTCCCATTATCACTTTCATTCCACATAATATGCAATTATTTATCCTCTGTGACATACACTAAGTTTTGAGTTCAAATCACTCCCACCTGGATTTTTATTATTCATCATGTACGAGTCTACATGCTAACAAACATTTTCTGATTTGAACAACTATTCATTTTAAATCGCATCATTCATACTTAGCCTACTGTTATCGTATCATGCACCAGCCAACATCTTCAGATTTGATTTAGACAGCGGGCATGTAAGAGCAGTTTGTCACATGAAAATTTCTATAAAGTTTCTTACTTAGTAACATGAAAATTTAGTGACTGTGATTCTTTTAATTAGTGTCAAATTAGTGTACCTGGATGAAGCTGTTGGCTTGCCTCTACAAACATCAATGGCGTCCCAAAGAGGTGATGGTGGACATGACCAGTGGGCGGTGGGCACCCAGAGGGATCCAAGCTGCTGGTCATGGCCGGACACCAAGCAAGCGAGCTTGGAGGTGGACGGTGCACCACCACTTCTTCGACGGCCACGGCCGGGCGCCTCCATCGGATAAGCAAGGTCTTGCAGCGGCGGAGGAAGGAGACGACGTAGCCGGCGATGAGCTGCTTCTCCTTTACGTACAGGCTCCAGCCCTTGGTAAGCACATAGCTCTGGCTGCTCCTCCAGTATGAGTACCGGAACTTCCATACCTTACCAGTCTCGTCGCCGAAGCTCAACGTCATGGGCAGCCCCCTTTCCATGGGGAAGTACCTCTCGGCGTGCTGCTTCGGTATGACCAGCCTGTTGGGCTTGTTCACGTCGCTTGGCGTCAACGGCTTCTCGAACATGGTTGCTTCCAGCTCGTGCATGACCTCCTTCTCTGACCTAGGCACTGCTCCCCACAATGAGGTAGCAATACTCATTGTACTTATAAATCTTCTTAATTGGATGAAGCAGAGAGAGATCAACCTATTATTAGCTAGCAAATTCTGAAGTCTCTAGACGACACTGAAGTGGTTAATTTATACAAGGAAGAAAGGACAGCGAGAGTGATAGTAACAGTGAAGGAGCGTGTTTCTTGATATTGTAGAGAGTGGTGTTGGTGGGTGGACGTCGGTTGGTGATCGGAGAAAATAGCGAAGAGTTTCCCTAGAGAATCCAATAGTCTTATCTTATATGAGCACGTACATACACGTCCTTGGTCCTTGATTTTTGCTATTTGTAATTTTATTTTATGTAGTGTACACTTTTAGTGCAAATGGAACGGAAATTTTAAAATAGTTAATCTTTTTCAAAGTAATTTTATTTAATATATTTTATATATAAAATAATATTGAATAAATAATTTTATATTTTAATTAAGTATGAGTTTATCTAAATAATAATATAAAATAATCATTACTACTTCTAAGTAGGTCACTTATATACCTTCTCACATGCAATTAATATTTTTTCTTTTTTGAATTTTAAGAGATAAGAAAAAAAGAAATTTTTTTATATAGGAGAACATACAAGTGATCCACTTTATGATAATTATAATTATTTTTTATGTAAAATATAAAAATATGATGAGAATATACGATTTTTTCTTAGAAATATATTTAATATATCTATTTTAATAAGGTTAATTATTTAAAATTTTTATGTCATTTATATATATTTCATATTCGTTAAACATAGCCTTAGTATAAATATATGTGCATTTTTTCTTCTTTTTGCTATCTTTGCTAAGTGGCACTACGTAGCCGATGGGGACAATAATATTTTGCTAGGATTGAAAAATATTTTGTCATGCATTAGAATTATGGAGAAGATATGAAAATGGGTTGACCGGCTTTAATTTAAAATGACTAGTCACCCAACGTAGAGAACCTAATAACTTATATATTTATATCAGTTATTACCTATTACAAGGAGATGTGTGATAATTATATTTCACATAGAGATGTGTGATAACTAATGTTAATACACTCTTGCACGTGTAAGTCGTGTAATACTTAATACATGGAACTTAGCACAACAAATAATAGATATGTGAGTGTCAATAAGACATATCATACATGGAGTCCATTAGTGGGTTAGCTCATATAATATGTAAAAATGGATCCACTAATTTCACTTTAAAATGACTAATCACTTTTAAAAATATAAAAATTCATGTTTATATTGATCACCACTTGTCTTATATAAAGATATAAGACAATTAGTGTTAACAAATGATGGCACTCGAAATTTTTCCAACTTTTTACATGATTTGAAGACTTGTGTATATTAATATGATTAGAACAATAAATTTAACAATTCTTAGAATTAAATCCCTATAAAATTCTTATAAGTTTCAACTCTATATGTATATGTATGCCCAATATCCAACGCACATACGTTTTTTTTTTCTAAAGCAAATACACTTCGAATATTGCACTTACAGCTAGCTAATAGCCTAGCATACCATCTAATAAAATCAATCCGTATATCAATCAGTTTATAGAAACTAAAAGGACTGGCCAGCTGTATCTCTCTCTCTCTGTA
Organism: Piper betle; assembly: GCA_033002965.1. NCBI lineage: Eukaryota > Viridiplantae > Streptophyta > Magnoliopsida > Piperales > Piperaceae > Piper > Piper betle. The sequence goes on along the minus strand of JAURVB010013530.1, from coordinate 2,907 downwards.
GTCTGTACATGCTAATTTTCTAGATAGGATAAGGCCAAGACCACTTAGCAGACATGGATGAGGGGAAGAAAGATTTTCTTATTACCATTTTGGTGGTAACATTATTATACCCAACGAAAAAACAGACCAATAAAAAAATATGTTCCTCCTTAAAAATTAGAGTATTCAAACATTTACTAGTTTTTTACTTAAAATTAATTTTGAACCTACAATCATGTCAAACATCCTACATTCATGTCAACGTTAGATGATAGGGTTCATATTTTCATATTTAAATTTATATGTTGTTGTCTATTAATAAAAAATAATTATTATTGGAAAAAATCAATGTGAGGTGCATGATCTTATTTAACCCCTTTTCTTAATAGGTCCTACATAATCTAAAAATAAATATTTTGAAAAAATTAAATAGATATTCAACATCCATATTTTAAAAAATAATCATATTTTGTGTAATTTAATTTAGTATCTTATTAAAACTTATTAGTACGTAGAAATTTTAGATTTACCTTGCGCGTTGTCCACTGTGCAGGTCTTTAGCCAGTTTTAAATATTATAACCCGCACTCTGGCTAGTCATTATTATAATAGAATTGAAACTTATACCAACTAAATTCTAAGAGTCGGAGCTCATAAACCGTCACTTTCAGACTTTCTGCCTGTCCTGGGCGTTGGGGCCCATTCACGTTCGGGCCCAGTCAATCAAGAGTTCTATTTGCAACTGGACTCTCTAAGAGAGCCCGGTTGGGCTGGTTTCTGTAAGACAGCCCAGATCAAAGAGAGTCGTTGGGCTTCCAAGAAGGGCGGCCCTGTTAAGCTCTTTCATTAGATGGGCTCCATAACTTATAAAGAGCCCAACTGAGCACTATAAGTGTGGACCACGCAGGGCTGGCCCGGCCTAACCACAAACCCAGCCCAGCTCACACAAGTGGTTGTAGGCTGTCGCCTTTCAATAAAAGGATAATATTGTCTCATAAGAAAGGAGGGTTGTCAAAACTCATCAGATTTGTTGATTAACCAATTATTTCAAATTAAATAAACATAAATAATGGAAATTTTATTCATCGTGTAAGAATAGAGTGAAAATTTTAATTAATTTAATATTAAACATAACAGGAGAAGGCTCTATCGTAATTGTTTACTAATTTAACCGGTAGTGGTTTAGTTTTTTTAGTTATTATAAATATAACTATAAAATTCATCTTCACCTCAACCCTGATATTACAACTTTCAATTGTCAAATTTTTGTTTTGATAAAATATTTAATTTATCATTTTTATTTACTTATTTTCTAATTTATATTATTAATTTATCATAGTTTAAATGGTTGGAAGATTTAAAAGGGTGAAAATTTAACTATTGCATTAATAGTTTTGTTGACAATAAAACTTTCAAAACTAGATTATGATAGAATTTTATAAATTTAATTAATAATTTGATTATAATGAAAATTTTTAAAGTAATAAGTAGTTATAGTAAATATTATTGGCCTAATCATAACAAACCAGCTATTAATTAGTGCATATACATCATATATAAAAATAGCACATGTACATCAACTGATTATCTCATATCATACCTTAAAAATTCTGCACACCAACTCGTCCTTAGCTTTTCTTTTGCCTTTTTTTACTCTAAATCCCCCATCCTGATAAATAACCAATATGGTATCACTCCCAATTAAGAATGAGTTTGAGTCGGATATGAATTAAATATCATCATATTCGAATTTAAAAATTTGAACCCGATCGAAAGATTGTATCTATTTTTTTACCATATTCATATTGGATATGAATATGCATAATTTGCATCCAACCTGATTGATTAAAATAATATAATGAATATAAATTTTAATACAAAATTAAATTTAAAAAAATATTTTTAAATATTTTAAAATATAATTTTATAAAATATTACTTATTGGGATCGAAAATAAGTCGGATTATCCCAATTTTATATCTGATCTAAAGATTTTGATATATTATATATGCAAAAAGTGTGAACCTAAATTTGATCCAAAATTGGATCATATCTAAATGGGTCAGATTTGAATATAGTTTGTGGATATCAGATATGGGAATCCATCTCTTCTAAAATTCAAAGAACAGCAGAGGAACTTTTTGGCCCATTTTAGTTTTAAATTTGTTGCCTCTATATTGATAAGAAAAAAAATGTTATAATTCAAACAAATTTTATGTGCAAAAGGCCAGCGTCGTGAACTTTCAAGAGACTCTTTGCCAGGTTAATTAATTGGAAGCGAATCATTACGGCCACGTAATACGCTGACTACAGACATGTATCCAGAAGAGTAGAGAACCTGCTAGCCACACCAGCTCTGTATCCTAGATCTGTCACCACTTTACTATATCACTGTAACAACTAACAATTCCTCCTCTTTTAAGTTTAAGTGGATAATAAAGTTGTGAACCTTCCAGGAGGTGCTCCGGTACTCCTACGTACGGCAGTTTCTCTAAGTTTGCATTCATTTGTATTATTTGGCACCTATATCTTGATCGGTGAATGATTGCTGGGTAGAGAGACCCAAAGTACGTAGATCATCGATCCACGGTAAACGAGCAAAGAGGGATGATTAATGTCAGAGAAGGGTGCAGGTGAACACACTGGCAAGGAGATAGCAATTGGATATATCGATCACGACCTCGACACCCATCGGTACGTGGTGCAGAAGATGCACGATAAGAGCATCCAACGATTGGATCGCCGCCCTGCCGACGGCCTCGGCCTAGCTCACGGTCCTCCCAAGGGCGGGCACGGCGGCAAGTTCACTTGGGAAGGTCCCTTGGACATTGTGGACAGCGAACTCTCGGCAGTAGCACCGGCTATTGACGAGAAGTACCCAAACTACGTGAAGGAAGAAAGCAAGAACTTAGAGGTGTTGGATTTTAGA